>CAUYQV010136585.1:0-10332 GCA_963574575.1 Galagoides demidoff | reverse complement strand
CCAGGACTTTGAAAACAAAGAACACTTGCTTCCCCAAAGGAGTAATATTTAAATGGCAGTTTCAAGAGGTGTTATGAGACGCTTTAGAAATAGAGCACAGCCTTACTATGAAACCAATTTACAGCTTTCTTATGAAAGCTATAACCCAATTATAGCCCAGAGGAAGGGGAAAAGGGAGAGGGAGGGGAGGGGAGGAGGGATGAAGGTGGAGGGAGAGAAACTGGTGGGACCACACCTATGGTGCATCTTACAAGGGTACATGTGAAATTTACCAAGTGTAGAATATAAACGTCTTAACACAATAACTGAGAAAATGCCATGAAGGCTATGTTGACCAGTTTGATGAAAATATTTCAAATTGTATATAAAACCAGTACATTAGACCCCATGATTGCATTAATGTACACAGCTATGATTTAATTTACAAAAAAAAAAAGAAAAAAAAAGAAATAGAACACCTGGCTGGTGGACACCATCTGATTAAGAAATGAGTTAGATATTATTGGAACAATAAACCATAAAAGTTATATTAAAAAAAACCTCCTCTGTACAATTCCAAGAGTACAATGGTATTAATCCCAACCAGATCCAAATAGCACAAACAAATTACACAAAGAGTAGGTCACCCCAATTTGACTTATTTCTGTATTACTAATGCTGCTTACTAAACTCATTGTTTTCTGTTTGTTTGTTTATTTTATTTTCCGGGTGTAGAGTTACACATGATCAGATTATATGAAAAGAGAAGCATAGGCCTGGTTTGGAGATATGTTTACTTAAATTGTTGATATAGGATAAAAATTAAATAATGCTATATTATAGCTATATTCATTGATGAGTGGAAATCATGCAAGAGGAAAGATACAAGGAGGACACGGGGAACTGCTACTTTATCTGTTACAGAAATTAGTCCAAGATAAGAAAGTAGACCCACCAGGAGTGATAACAAATGGAGTGACTGGTGGATTAGGGATCTAAACAATATATGTCTAGTAGATCATACACAAAGGCTGCTGGGTGGATAGCAAGCAGATACACCTATGAAAGTGAGTAAAGTCTATGGTTAATTCTGTTTCACTATCAAACCCAATCAGAGAGCATCTACTGTAGAGGAGCTGCTCAAAGATCAATGGACAAGATGAAACTTTTTAGTGGCCTTCAGTTAATCTCTTTTCTTGGGTAAGACAATGATTTTTCAAGAGGCCACAGATGCAGTACTATGGTCATAAGTGTAGAGGCCGTGCAAGCTTTCAAATGAATGTTTTTTTTCACATCAAGAAATATTTAACCACTATTATAGCTGAATACTCATCCATAAATGGCAATGAAGGATGCAAATTACCTTGTATGATAGCACCTTGTGATAAAATGAGCCAGTAATTTAGTAGAAAGTTAATTACATCTGTTCCCGTCAATCCCAAAAGATTTAGTGATTCAACTTCATTGGAAATGGTAAGGGTCTCTGCACACGATTTCTCTGCCAAAATCACTCTTTAAGGCTTGGAGAATGTCTGACTTACATTCATAAGATTCCTCATGGGATTTTAAGTGTGATTCATGTTCATAGGATTCCACCCATGGACTAAGTAAGGGTTATATTTTATGATGAAATGTAAAATAGGATCCACAGGATCCCATGACTTGTCTTTCAGAAGCAGTCTTTCTAAGAGAAAATTGAAACAGTCTGGTAAAGCCTCAGCTGAAATTCCAGCTTAGGTATAACACCCCATGAGATGAGGGTATTGCCCTCCTGGATGCTGTAAATGCATGAAACTACAACAAATATATTATGTTGAGATCCTAATATCTAGAACATGAAAATTTAGGGAAATGGGCCAAGGTAAAACGGATGCTTTTTCTCATCACTCCCAGTGAATTACTTATTAATTTGTGGTTTTTATCTCCCAAGCCACATATTTACTGGATTAAATATCTTGAGAGAGACTGCATTCCTCAAGGGAGTAGGTA
Source organism: Galagoides demidoff (assembly GCA_963574575.1). Taxonomy (NCBI): domain Eukaryota; kingdom Metazoa; phylum Chordata; class Mammalia; order Primates; family Galagidae; genus Galagoides; species Galagoides demidoff. Next base: position 8,364 of record CAUYQV010136585.1, on the reverse strand, counting down.
AGGCCCCAGTAAGTTTCAATGAAGCTTAAGCTACAATTTCTGTCCAGCACTGATAGACCAGTAGACCAACAAATCACAATACTGAAAGGGTTATTTGAATGTGTGAAGTGAGGGTTGCTGCTATGTATTTGGGACTGGTATAAGTAGGTCTGGAACTCAGTGAATTCATAGAAGAGTTGTGTCTGTGTTTCTTTGCCTGGTAATGACAATAACCCAGCATAGTCAAGGAAATTAAGGACTTGGATTCACAATTTACACCCAATGAAATACAGAAAAAAAAAAATCAAAGAGAAAACTAAGTGTTAATTAGAACTTCAAAGAAGTTGCAATAACACAGTAATAGTTTGTCTAACTGTACTCATATTATGTAAGATTGTTTTTGAGAGTTTCCTGCATCTTGAAACCTATGTGACAGAGAAGATTATGATGGAATCCCAAATTACGGGGGACAATTTTGCAGCCCCTCTCACATCCTTCCAGCTCATCATGATTTTGGCTACAGTTACAGCTGATCCTGTAATCATAGATTCCTCCAAACTAAAATAATCACTGTCTCTTTTTCCACTTTTTTTCCCCCCACAGAGTCTTCTCCAAAAACACAGAATAACATTCATTTAGCATCCAAAAGAAATGAAGAATTTCGGACAAAGCTACAGCTCCTGAGGTTAACCCTCAAGTGATGGACAATAAGACCCAGTGGATGAATTTTCAAGTCTCTAGTCTTTTTTTATTTTCCTAAAATAAATAATTACTGGGAGAAATTTTTTTTAACTCTGTTCAGTTAATGTGAGGGCACAATATTTAGGCTACATTGTTCTCACTTCTAAGGCAAAGTTCCATTTATAGAAGAGCCCCTTACCCAGGGGGCGTGTTATACTGCCTCACAATGTGCACATTAGGTGAGATCTCTGTCATGCCCTCCCTCCTTCTGCCATATGTCTTCCCCCTTCACCCTTTTTCTATTGCAACATTTTTTAGCCCTAATGGTAAGTATGTGAAGCCTGTATTGAATATTTAAGGACAGATGCAACCTAGTTACTACCATTCTTGGCCTTGCTTGAGTCAGATATCCTTAAGTCCAAAGAGCAATAAGGGAACCAGTTATCATCTCTGAGTTCTCCTACCCTATAATGACAACTGTCATGAATGATCAAGGAAACACTCTACATATTTTCATGTAGGTGACCAGGCTGTCTTTTGGAAAGTAAATTTCAACCTTCCATCAGTAGGAAAAACATTTTGAATTACTCTCTCCAGCACTGGTTATCACCATTGCACTAAAGTGTCTACTCTTTCAATCAATAGCATGTATTCACAAATTGTTTGCAGAGATAAGAGTTTAGTCCCAGGTTTTGAAACAGGTTTTTCCAGGTCTGTAGCTATTTGGCACATGTTAGGATCAAATCAACAAACTTGGTCTCATTAGCACTATATGCTAACCCATTGCACTTTTAATAACATGTGATTTTTCTCTAACAGGTCTGAACCATGAGATCGCAATTGATGTTGCATTTCTACCCATGTATACTCCAGAAGATCTCCGAACATCTCAAATCGACACATTGCTAACCAGCATGAATTACAGCTGTGTGTATCCACAGGAAGTTGTCAACAATGACCGACTGCCAGGGCCAAGAGCTGTTGCCAGTAAGACAATCTCAGTATTCTTTTCACTCAGACAAAAATTAATATTATAAGCAATCCTAACCTTAAGATTTTATTATGTAAATAATCCTAGCCTTAAATTTTAATGTAGTTTTAATTAAAGGGTTATTTGGTAAGTGAACCTCGAGACTTATAAATGAGTGTCTTTTAAATACATTAGATGACTTGTTTCATTCCAGCCAGCTATTATTTTCTTACAATACAATTTCAAATGTAATTATTTCATTAGACCCAAGTGGTGTACATATGGAGCCTGTACAAATTTTACTCTTTTCTTCTTTTAACTCAAGCAAGACAATTGGTCCTTTCACTTTCTCATAAACCTCTGGTGGAATTGTTTTCTCTTTTATAAATGTTTAGTTATTCAAGTGCTGTACAATAAATTCCTTTAGGACTGCTAGGAGTGTATGTAATCCCAACAGTGAAACTCTTCAACCAACTAATTGTTTGCTGCATTATATACCAAACTTTAAATTATTTCTGTATACCTATAATATTATCTGTCCAATTATAATTATCTTATTCACTTCCTATTGTCATTTCTAATTCCTAAGCCTATGGTAAAGTTTCTAGCAATGTTCATTGAGGTTATCAGGGTATTACTTATAAAAGAGTTGTTAAGAAAGGCTTTATTATCTTGGGATTTTGTGGTGGGTCTTTCTCCGCTGATGAAACTCTTGAGTGTATGTTGTTTTTGAATGAGTGTTATAAGTTATGCTTGATGATGGAGTAACTTTTGGCAGTAATGGGTGCTGCAAACTAAATTTGAGTACCTAATTTTATAAAATATTAGGTTTTTTAATTTTTCCCACAGTTCATTTTAGAGATTATGTATTAGTTGACTTGCAGTATTGCTTCCTACATTGCAGTTCCTTAGACTTTCAATAATTTCAAATTTCTTAATTAGCAATTTCAAATTAACATAGTTTAAATATTTGTGCACTCATGTATGCTTGTTTCATATAATATCCACCTTTGTCACATATATTCTGTTATACACCATGTGTAAACTATTATTGATATAAACTATCAGATTGAATTTCTCAGCTCTGTGCTTGTTACTAGTGCCAATATTCTTCCCATAGTCATTAATGTGGTCACATGAAAAATGCCTGGTACCATTCTGCCAGAGAGGTTAATATTTCAGATGTGAGCTCAGCACCTGTAGCACAGTGGTTTTGGTGCCAGCCACATGCACCAAAGCTGGTGGGTTTGAGCACAGCCCAGGCCAGCTAAACAACAATGACAAATGCAACAAGAAAATAGCCAGGTGTTATGGTGGGCCCCTGTAGGTTCAGCTACTTGGGAGGCTTAAGCCCAAGAGTTTGAGGTTGCTGTGAGCTGTGATGCTATGGCACTCTACCAAGGGCGACATAGTAAGACTGTCTCAAAAAAAATTTTTTTTTCAGATATGAAAGACAGGAATCACTAGGGAAGAAAAATGAATTGGTAATCAAAGGCAAAGGGATAAATTTTGAGTGGAACACTGTTTTTCATGACATAGCATTAATAATAATAATAGTACCCATTTTAACTCTTTGCTTGGACATTTTACGTAAGTTACAACTAAAATAGTTACCTTGCAAGGTGAACGTTATTATCTCTAGTTATTATAGATAACTAGACTAAAAATCCAAGAGATTCACTGGCATGGGTAACACAGCTAGAATTTGAAACTAGATCTGACTTCAAAATTTTCCATTCCTTTCATGATTCTAAATTGAAAGATAAAAATATTTATAGAGAGATGTAATGCAGAGGCTCGTGGTAGAACACTGGTGTCATCTTTCAAACATTTTTGTGAACTACCTTCTTTTTTATTACAAAAGCTATACATGTTGGGCGGCGCCTGTGGCTCAAAAGGGTAGTGCACTGGTCCCATATGCCAGAGGTGGCAGGTTCAAATCCAGCCCCAGCCAAAAATGGCAAAAGAAAAAAAATTAAAAAAAAAATTTTAAAAAGGCTATACATGTTAATAATTTAAAAATTCAAATGATACGGGAAGGTATCAGGTAAAAGGGAAAGTACCCCTCTTGGCCTTCCTAGGTCCAATTCATTCCCATTTACCCACTCACCTACTTACCTGCTCTTGGGAAATAGCCAGTATTCTTTGAATCCTTTGAGATATTACTTTTGCATATAACAGTATGCATTCATTCACATTCTCTGTCTCTCTATATACCCACAAATGGAATTGAGAAACATACAGGGTATCTATAAAGTTCGTGTGCAATTTTATTTTATTTATTTATTTTTATTTATTTTTTTTTTTTTTTTGAGACAGAGCCTCAAGCTGTTGCTCTGGGTAGAGTGTTGTAGCATCACAGCTCACAGCAACCTCCAACGAGTCTCCTGCCTCCACCTCCCAAGTAGCTGGGACTACAGGCACTTGCCACAACGCCCAGCTATTTTTTGGTTTCAGCCATCATTGTTGTTTGGCAGGCCTGGGCTGGATTCAAACCCGCCAGCTGAGGTGTATGTGGCTGGCGCCTTAGCCACTTGAGCCACAGGTGCCTAGCCGTTCGTGTGCAATTTTAAATACTTGACTATTTTAAATTGCATACAAACTTTATGGATACCCTGTATAATTCCATAATCAGCTTTTTCCTTTTGACAGTATATCTTGGACATCTTTCATGTTGGTATATAGAGAGATACTTCATTCTTTTTATTAACTACAAACTATCTCACCATATGAATACCAAAATTTATGTAACCAGTCCCCTACTGATGGACATTTAGATTGTTTCCAAATGTTTTTCCTATTAGCAAACAGTACTATAGTGAGTATACTTATTGATATGTGTGTATGTGTATATATCTTTGTACACATATACAAATATATCTGTAAGATGAATTCCTTGAAGAAAAATCACTGACTCAAAATGCGCATGCATTTAAAATTTTGGTAGCGGCTTAGCGCCTGTGGCTCAAGTGGCTAAGGTGCCAGCCACATACACCTGAGCTGGTGGGTTCGAAGCCAGCCCAGGCCCGCCAAACAACAATGATGGCTACAACCAAAAAATAGCCGGACGTTGTGGCAGGTGCCTGTAGTCCCAGCTACTTGGGAGGCAGAGGCAGGAGAATCACTTGAGCCTAGGAGTTGGAGGTTGCTGTGAGCTGTGATGCCATTGCACTCTACCCAGGGTGACAGCTTGAGGTTCTGTCTCAAAATAAATAAACAAATAAAAATAAAATAAAATAAAATTTTGGTAGATGATGTCCAGTTGTTCTCTAAAAAGTTTATACTAACTAATACTTGAACCAAAAACAAGAGTGCCTCTTTACTCACACCTTAGTAAATACTAGGTGTTATTTATCTTATTAATCCTTGGCTGACTGGTAAGCAAAAAAACAATATATCATTATTTTGATTTGCATTTCTTAGTTGTTTCTTTCTCTTTTTTTTTTTTTTGTTTGTTTGAGACAGCTTCAAGCTGTTGCCTTGGGTAGAGAGCTATGGCATCACAGCTCACAGCAAACTCCAACTCCTGGGCTTAGGCAATTATCTTGCCTCAGCCTCCCAAGTAGCTGGGACTACAGGTGCCCTTCACAATGCCTAGCTATTTTTTTGTTGTAATTTGGCCGTGGCGGAGTTTGAACCCACCACCCTCAGTATATGGGGCTGGTACCCTACTCACTGAGCCGCAGGTACCACCCTTATATTAGCATTTTAAGTAATTTTATTTGGATGTATTCAAATATATCAGCTTTCATAATATTTTCTGACTGATGGTTTTATGTTATAGAAAGCCATCATTCAGTTCCAAACTACTTTTATTTAAATTCTGTATTTCTTTTTCTGGTACTTTTATAGCTTCATTATATTTACTCATGTATCGTGATAAAACATACATAACAAAATGTACTGTTCTAACCATTTTTAAATGTACCATTTAGTGATTTTAAGTATGTTCACAATGTTGTGCAACCATCACCAGTATCCATTTCCAGAACATTTTCATCATCCCAAACAGAAACTTTCTATACCGATTAAACAGTAACTCCCCATTCCCTCCTCACCCCAGCCCCCTGATAACTACTGTTCCACTTTCCATCTCTATGAATGTGCCTATTTTCATATTTCATGCAAATGGAATTATACACTATTTGTCCTTTTATGTCTGACTTAGTTCACCTACCATGACATTTTCAGGGTTCCTCCATGTTGTAATATAATCAGAATTTCATTCCTTGGTACGACTGAGTAATATTCTATTGTGTGTGTATGTCACATTTTGTTTATACATTCATCTGTTAATGGGCATTTGGGATATTTCTACATTTTAACTATCGTGAATAATTCTGCTATGAACACTAGTATGTGACTATCTGCTTTTAGTCCCTGCTTTCACTTCTTTTGGATATATACCTAAGATTAAAATTGCTTGATATGGTGATTCTATGTTTGACTTTTTGAGGAAATGCCAAACTTTTCCACAGCAACTGCACACTCTTACATTTCTACCAACAATAAGTGAGAATTTTTATTTCTCCATACCCTCAACAACACTTACTTTCTGTTGCTTTGTTATAACAGCCATCCTAATGGATGTGAAGTGGTATTCATGTGGTTTTGATGTGTATTTCCCTGATTTCTAATGATATTGAGCATGTTTTCATGTGCTTGTTGGCCCTTTGTATATTTTCTTTGGAGAAATGTCTATTCAAGTCCTTTCCCCATTTTTGAATTAGATTTGAGTTTGGGGGTTCTTTTCTTTTCTTTTTACATTTTTTGTGAGACAGTGGGGCATCTGGTTGTTGCCCAGGCTAGAGTGCAGTGGCACCAGCATAGCTTACTACAGCCTTGAACTCCTAGGTTCCAGCAATCCTCCTTTATCACCCCTCTGAGTAGCTATGACTAGTTGTGTGTCACGACATGTGGCTAGTTTTTTTTTTGTTTGTTTGTTTGTTTTGCAATTTTTGGCTGGGGTTTAAACCCGCCACCTCCGGCATATGGGGCCAGCACCCTACTACTTTGAGCCATAGGCGCTGCCCGACATGTGGCTAGTTTTTTTGTTTGTTTTATGTAGAGATGAAGTCTGGTTTTGTTACTCAGACTGGTCTTGAACCTCTGGCCTCAAGCAATCCTGTCACTGTGGCCTCCCAAAGTGCAAGCCACCATGCCCAGCCTAAGATTTGGTGTTGATATGACTTTGTTTTTACAATTTAAAATATTTATCCATTTGGATTTTTTGTGACCAGCATGAGATAGTGATCCAGCTTTATTTTTTTTTTCCAAATGATTAGCCACTTACCCCAAACCATTTATTGAAATAATGCTACTGCTATTATGTCTTACTTGGTATCACCTTTAATTATGAAGTTCAAGAATATCTCTTCCTTCCCCCTCCTTGAAAGCATTACCATTGATAAATGTTTCAGAAGTATGGCATAAAATGGAAGAATTTTGACATATTTAAGGAAATAATTTTATTATTCTCTAGGTAGTCAGTTTCCTGCATTACTTTCAGAGACAGGAATACCGCATTGTTTTATAACATAAGTTGGACTATGCTATAGTTACAAAGGAACTCTGAAGTTACAATGACTTAATAAAAGTTTATTTCTTGTTCAAGTCTAATTCAATCAGTCATCAATCAGTTCTCTTCCCAGGAGTGATTCAGGGGTCCAGCCACTTCTACCTTGTTGCTGTCCCAGCAGGAACAAATGACTTCCAGGTTTTCAAGGCAGAGGAAGAAAGATGGAAGAAACACTGGCCTATAATTACGTTAGAGCAGAAGTGACAAATCACTTCCACTCACATCCTTATTTGCCAGAATTCAGTTACACGATCCTAATCTAGCTGTAATGAAGGCTAGGACACTTTATTTTTCCTCTGTGACCAAGAAGAGAAAAACTAGTGGAGAACACATAGCATTGCCTTTGTCCTACTTAACCCTGTACGTATATGGTGTTGCTAAAAAGGTACAGTTCTTCTAATTCTAACGATTTAAAATGAAACATAGAGTAGTTAATTTTATACGCAAAAATTTAAGAGAATTTTGTGATACAATAATAGCCTAATTACATAATAAGTTTAAGTAAAAATGGTCATTGCTAATATTTAATTGCTTGCTATGTGTCGGCTACCATTTGAAATGATTTACATGTATTTAATCCTCAAAACAATCTATGATGTAGGTACTGGCTAAACAAATTAAAGCATAGATTGTCATTTGTTCAGAGTTTCACACAACTAGGCACAATCACTTAAACAGAAGACTTATCCGTATTTTATGTTTGGGTAGGATGTAAGTCATTATAAAAGTCAGTATATGATAGCAATTAAAATGATTAGGGTTTAGAGTGTTGCTGTTGATATCAAATCTGAAGATCTTGAAATCTTTCCAAAGCATATGGACTAAAGTCTATCCCACTTAAAAAAAAAAAAAAGAAAACTATATAGTATTAGCAGTTGCTATTATACTCATTGTGCTTTAGTGAACTTGCATAATTTTAAGTCATTCTTTAGATGTGTTTAGCAGAGGTGGATTAACTGTTAAGCTAATGAAGACCAACCACTTGCATTAGTCCCTTTTTAGGCCCCCCCCCTTTTTTTTTTTGAGACGGAGCCTCAAGCTATCCCCCTGGGTAGAGTGCCATGGCATCACAGCTCACAGCAACCTCCAACTCCTGGGCTCAAGCGAGTCTCCTGCCTCAGCCTCCCAAGTAGCCGGGACCACAGCCGCCTGCCAC
>CAUYQV010136584.1:0-32500 GCA_963574575.1 Galagoides demidoff | reverse complement strand
ATTTTAAAATTAGGTAAATGACCTCATCTTTCGAGCCTGAATTCATTTTTAATTTTAATTTTATTTTATACAATGTGTAGACAGTTCCCTGTTCTCTGCATTTAGAAGTATACACAATATAAATCTGTTAATTCTGTAAGTTTTATAATTATGATGTAACTCTATCCTATCCTTAAAACATTTAAAATAAACCCTTTTTGTGCAAAAAAAAAAAAAAGAAAGAAAGAAAATAACATACAGGAGAATCCACGCGACCTCAGAGTTTAGACTCAACACCAGAGTCATGATCCATGAGTATAAAACTTGGTTAACTCAGACTTTTTATTAAAATTATAAAACTCTGCTCCCTGAAAGCCACAAATAAGAGAATGAAAAGACCCCAGGCTGGGAGAGAACAGGGGCAGGGGGGGGCTGGCCTCCAAAATATACATAGAACTCAAAGTCAACAGCAAGAAAAGAACCAACACACTTTTAAAAATGGGCAAGAAAGCTGCACAGACACCTCACAGAAGCATGTACACAGAGGAAAAATAAACACGAAAAGACGCACCACAACGTCACTGAATTGCACATTAAAACAATGAGGCTCCACTGCACACAAATTAGAGGTGTGAAAATCCCAAATTTTCAATACCAAATGCTGACTAGGACACAGAACAAAAGGATCTCTCATTTGTTGGGAAAGAAAAATGGTACAGTCCCTCTTAAAGACACTTTAGGAGGCTCTTAGAATGTAGAACGCAGTGACAGCACACCAGTCACGCTCCCGAGTATTTACCCACCTCATCTGGAAACTCAAGATAAAACAAAACTCTGAATGGGAATATCTATAGCAGCTCGATTTGTGATTGCCCCAGACTGGGCATGATCAGGATGTCCCTCGGGAGGTGAATGATGAACATGCTCTTGTACATTCATACACTAGAATATCACTCGGGGACGAAGAGTGGACAACTGACCCCCAGGAAGACATGAAGGACTCTGGTGCGTACACTCCTGAGTGAAAGAAGCCGGTGTGAGAGGCTGCATGAGGTCTGACCCCAGCTATGGGCCATTCTGGAAAAGACAAAAGTGCAAAGACAAAAGACAGGAAAGATAATCGGTGGTGTCCAGGTTACTGGAGAGGAGGGCAGGTGGGACAGTGCGGGTTTCACACACATCCTGTGCACACTGCCCTGGTGACACACAGCACTGTGGTGTTTGCCAAACCCACAGAACTTGGCAGCACCAAGAGTACGATCCTTAGTGAGTACAAATTAAAAAGTATGTATGATTTAGGCGCCCAGGACAGCCCAGGAAGAAATGCAGGTGATGTCTACGTGCACTGCAAACGTGACACAGCCTCGCTGCAGGGGTCAAGGTGCAGCTTTAGTCACCCTGGGGAGCAACCTGCAGCTGCAGCCTGGGGACAAGCCCTGCACCTGCCCGCCCTCTGTTTAATGATGTCATTGCCTCTGCACCTGCCCCGCCCTCTGCTTGATGATGTCATCATCTCTCGGGGGAGCACCAGACAAGCAGACACTGCCTCCCTGGACCACTGGAAGTGGACAGTTAAGTAAGGATAGTGAGCGAGGGGCCTTGTTTCTCACTGTTGGGGGGGCTATACATGAGCGAGGGAGGGGGCCAGCACCACCCACATGGGGAAATGTGCAGGTTTGCTTACATGGCGGTGTCTGTATGTCCTTGCTCGGTCAGCCCAGAGGCCTGAAGACGTGATGCTCCAGGGACAACGAGCATGCCCAGCACTGAGTCTGTGTTTCCAAACACAGGCCAGGAAGGAAAACCAGGGCTCCTTGGACAAAGGGCTGACTCTGGGAAACAGGGTGTGCAAGATTAGCCAGAAGCATCGTGTGGTGCTGGAGAGCAGGGCGTGCTGGAGGGGCCCGCGGTGAGCAGGGCGTGCTGGAGGGGCCTGCGGTGAGCAGGGCGTGCTGGAGGGGCCCACGGTGAGCGGGACGTGCTGGAGGGGCCCACGGTGAGCAGGGCGTGCTGGAGGGGTCCACGGTGAGCGGGACGTGCTGGAGGGGCCCACGGTGAGCAGGGTGTGCTGGAGGGGCCCACGGTGAGCAGGACGTGCTGGAGGGGCCCACGGTGAGCAGGGTGTGCGGGGACACAGAGGAGCTGAGGACACCAACGCCCAAAGCTTGACCAGTAAAGGAGTGTTGGATCACACCCACGATGGACAGTGAACATTTATGGGATCACACCCAGGTGACCAGCGTGAGTAGTTTCCTGAGGCTCTTGTAACAAATCACCACAAACTCAGTGGCTCCATAAAGCTGATGGCCAGAGGACAAATCAGCAAGAAAAGATCAAACAACCCCATTAAAAAGTGGGCGAGGGGGCAGTGCTGGTGGCTCAGTGGGTAGGGTGCTGGCCCCATATACTGAGGGAGGTGGGTTGGAACCCAGCCCTGGCCAAACTGCAACAAAAAAAAATAGCCAGGTGTTGTGGTGGGCATCTATAGTCCCAGCTACTCAGGAGGCTGAGGCAAGAGAATCGCCTAAGCCCAAGAGCTGGAGGGTGCTGTGAGCTGTGATCCCATAGCACTCTACTGAGGGCAAAAAAGTGAGACTGTCTCTAAAAAAAAGTGGGCAAGGGACAGGAACAGAAACTTTTCTTCCAAAGACAAGACTAATGGCCAACAAACCCATGAAAAATGCTCATCATCACTCATCATCAGGGAAATGCAAACCCAAACCAAGTGAAGTGTCACCTAACCCCGTGAGAATAGATCCTGTCACCAAGTCCCAAGCAGCAGGTGCCGGTCTGTGAGAGGGAGGCTCGGACACTGCTGGTGCGACTGTGGACAGCTTCAACCTCCACAGTATGGAGACTCCTCGGAGAAATGGAAGCAGAGCTACCATTTGATCCTGCAATCCCCCAACTGGGTATTTACCAAAGGGAAAAAAGACATTTTATCATAAACACAGTCGTACTTAAATGTTTATAGCACCTCAATTCAAAATCACAAACGTGGAAACAACCTAAGTGCCCTTGAGTCCATGAATGGATTAATAAGTCCTGGTATACGTATAGCACAGAATACCACAAAATGCCATGGAATATCCGAGCTCTAGTATCTTGTATAACAACCTGGACAGAACTGGAGACCATTCTCCTAAGTGAAGCTTTGCAAGAATGGAAATACAAACCCACCCGTGCTCCGCCCTGAGTCGGGCCGGCTAATCAGGACTCGTGTGCATCTACGCATTGAAATTCAAGTCAGGGTAGGGGAGGGGGGATGGGCAAATTCTACCCAACGGACACATCACATACCTTCAGGGTGAAGGGGAAACCTATAACTCAGACTTCAACCCTACAGAAGCAAACTCTGCAACCAAAACGTATGTAGTCCCATAATAATCTGAAATTAAGAAACAGAAATCTATTTCCTCATAGTCCTGAAGTCCAGATACCAAGGTGTCGTTTGCAGAGCCTCTTCCGGCTGCCGCCACCTTTCTTGCCCTGGTGGCCTCTTCTCTACCACCCTGGGCCGGCACGCTCACATCCCTCTGTTCTGTCCTCACACTGCTTTCTCTCTCCTCTGTGCAACCCCCACTCCTTGGCTGCAACCAAAGAGCACAGAATGGGCAGGAGGGAAGGACAAACACGGCCCAGCCAGGCCTCCAGGGCCAAGGGCAACAGGTGTAAACCATGAGGAGGGGAAACGCCCTGAGGCACGGAGAAAGGGCCACCTTGTACCCCTGACCCCTCACACAGAACATCCCAGAAAAACCCCAACAGAGGAGCACCCTGAAAGCGCCTGAGCTGCTCCTTGACACTGTCAAGAGACCGGAAACAAAGACAGTCTGAGAAACCATCACAGCCGAGACGGGACAACCAGAAGGTGGGACCCTGAACCTTGGTCCAGAGAGAGGCCAGAGCCTGGGACGTGTGAGTAAGGACACCTCCCCGGGCACAGCACATGGGGACTCTGAGTGCCAGCTTCTCATTTGTCTTTACATCTAAATCTGTGCCAAAATAAGAAAGCCAACCAGAAACAAGAAACAGAAAGAGACCTCTCCAGTCCCGTGTCACCTGTCTCTGCTCCCTTCTTCCCAGGGTGGACAGTGGGGCACGGTCAGCGGCTGCACAGCCTTCTCTGCTCCTGTATGTTCTGAAACAGCCCAACTCCAAGTCTGATGTGAGTTTTGGAAAGAAAGAAATTGTTTCTAAAACGTGTGTGTTGCCTCGAGAGAATCTGCTGTTAAACCAGAAAAGCCGCAAACCCCTCCCCAGGCAGATCCAGCAGCTGCTCCCGGCTGGAGGAAACCAGAGGCGGGATGAGCCAGCCCCTCATCTCCAGCAGACAAGCCTTGATCAGGGAGGGCGTGCCAAGGGCTCAGCTGCACACAAAGTTGTGGGGTAAACCTTCCAGCTGTTGTTCCAAGCAGCCCTTTCCTCGATCTCCGGCCCACAGGTGTCATGACACAGGCCGGGAGCTCTAGTCACGCCCACCTTGTGCCTCCGTCCTGCCGTCCCTGGGATGCTGACAGCACCTCGAGGAGGAAAGCTCCTACCAAGCACAGGCAGCCCGGTGTGCACAGGAGAGGTGTCTCTTCTCCCAGGGCATGATGCTGGTCCCCAGGCCTAAAGTCTGGGCTCGACCTCCAGCTAGCTGTGGAAACATGGAGTGTCACTAAACCTCCGTAGAGTGGGTGTAAAAATCAACATGAGTAATGAACTTAGCGGAGGTGTGGGCATAGATTAAGTGTTCAATATAGCTTCAGTAGTTTTGTTTTCTTTGCTTTAAAAAGAACCTGAGGGCTGGGTGTGATCTGCTCTCTGCAGCGGGCACTGAGGAAATTCAGTATAAATGACGTACTCTGTTCAGCCTGTACCAGGAACTGACGGTGCGACTGTTGAGGACAAGATGCCTCTGTCCCAGAGCCCGGTCCCCGAGATACGCGAGCTGCCCCCTGGCCTATGGGGCAGGCTGGGGGGGGGGGGTCCAGGTTCAGGGTAGACTTATTTTCTCCTGGACACTGTTCACAGAGATAGCCGAACCTCCCTTTGAGGATGTGGTGACACCTTTGCCTATGTGTGCCGTCCGGGGGATGGGGGTGGGGAGAGGCAGGTAGAAGAATCCTCGGTGCCATTCGGGGTCCAGGGTTTTGAACCTTCTTTTTTCCATTGGAACAGACTCCAGTGTGATCAGCCAGGCCCAGAACATCGCCCCCAGTTCAGCAGCATGAGGCAGAGGCTCTCCTGTTCCTTGGGATGCGTTTACACTCCCCGCCCCCACTCATTCTGCCGGGTGACAGTATCTTCCCCGGGTCTCCCAGTCCCTCACACCCCAGGCCCACCCGGTTCCGTCCAGGCCATCCTTAGATGGAGGAGCTCCCTTTCACTGGTCACCTCACCTCCGTCATTCCTGTATGGGATTGTCGACTTCTCCATCCACCTGCTGCTGGTTCTTTGAAAACAGAGAGGTTACCAGGTCTTGAGGTAATGCTGTTCTGGGGTGATCAGCCAGGTGCACCCTTGTCTTGCCAAAACACGAGTGGGTGGGGACCACAGACCTGTAACTCGCCCCTTGGCTGCCTGAAGTCATTGTCACCACTCAGAGCAGCATTCAGGAGGATTACCCTGGCTGGGAGACCAAAGACAAAGGTTTAGTTCAACAAACACCTCCCTGAGACTGAGCCTAAGGAGCTGCCATCTGAACAATGAAACAGGAAAAAAATGATGTTGAATATGACAAAAAAAAAAATCAAGAAAGCAGAGCTATAGTTTCCACATGTGAGAGAAATAAAATAAATCGTGACATTTTGATGAAGCGTCTCGATGGTTGAGAGATACAGTATTTTTATGGTGCTGCAGGTGCATGGTAATTGATCAAAAAAGCTCTTTGAACACGGAGCGCTTTCAGGCCCGTAGCTGATCTGGACCATAAATCGCTTTGATTGTGTGTTTCAGTTCGCGCGCCTGACTCGGAGAGAGTGCTGAGAAAGTTTGTGATGGATCTGCTTGGTTTCCCTCAGGTCTCTAAAGGCAGCCCTGGGGACAGCCACAGCGCCTGGGGTGTGAGCCACACTGTGTCCGGCTCCCCAGGCCCTGCTCAAGGAGCTCAAGGTAGGGAGCTGGGGAAGCCTCAGCCTCCCTGGTCTCACAGGTACGGCCCTGACCTCCAGCCCGTCTCGGGAGGGGAGAGAATGTTCCGCAGGGCTCAGTACTGAGCTGCTGCCCCTGCCTCTGCGGCTTGTTACGGCCAGTCCTCACTCCCAGGCTGCTGGGATGCCTGCCCTGGAATGGCTTCTGGTGCTCAGCCTTTCCAAAATGCCTTCTTGGGAATTCTTGATGTTTTAGAATCCCTATCACCAATCGATCTGTCTAATCTGTAGACATTTCCAACCATTCCCAACATGAAACCTGCAGTCCCTTCCTTATCCACACCAACATCCAGCTGTGGCATTAATGCCACTTGTAATTAGTCAGCTCATTCATTCATTCGACAGTTATACCGTGAGCACTGCCACATACCAGGTGCCACCCTGGGGACCAGGGCACGGACAAAATATAAAATAAACGTGGGCACCCCATAAACATACACGGGCGCACATTCTAATGTCTTGGAGCAAAGTCTCAGTGGCATCAGTCAGGAATCAGAGGTAAGGAGGAAGAGCCAAGCGGTGGAGGTGGGGTAACCAGAGGTAGGAGCGGGCTTCATGGGAAGCAGGGGCCGGTTAGACCACTTGGCACCAAACACAAACAAGCATAAGCCTCTTGGCAGGATTTTGCTAAAACACAAAGAGGAAGTTCTGTTACCTGGGAACTGGAATAAAATGAGGCAACACAGGGATTTTAGGTGCCTTGGGTGGAAGAGACACAGAAAGCGGCACGGGTGAGGGGACTTGCTGTCACTCACGGCCACGGCCACTGCCTGGAGGGCAGCAAGAGAGATGGAAAGCTGGCTAGAAGCTCCTCGGGGAGAACCCTGAAAGGTTCAGGCGCAGAGACCCTCCCAAAGGCACAGGAAGTTTAAAGAGTGGACAAAAGAAGCTTTAGCAAGGAGGATGCTTCTAACCCGTCAGATCCACAGCAATTTGTGCCCCAGGATGTTGTCAGAAACTGTGAGAGATAGAGGTCGCTGAGGGTGAGAGTAGGGTGTGGCCCCAGCACAGGCAGAACCCTGCAGGCAGAGGAGGGGAGCCCAGCGCCAGCCAGCGTGATCCCTGGGAGAGCTCGGGTGGATACAACCCAGGACAGACCCTTCAAGGGGCGGCACTCGGCTGGAAAGAGACCTTGCTGAGCTAACTCTGCCAGGTAACTAGAGGGCAAAAACAAACACGTGAGCAATCAAAGCAGCCAGCCCTGGGACGGGGTGTCTTGGGTCACTTCAACAGATTGGTTAGTGTCCAGTTTTTCCACAACACAAAAATAAGAGACAAAGAAAGAAATTGAAAAATGCGACAAATGCACAGGGACCAAGAAACAGGCAATCAAAACGACCTTCAAGACAGTCTGGAATTAGCAAAAAAAGTCAAGCAGATACTATTACAAATGAGTTAAAAGAGCTACAGAGGAGCAAGGTCTAAAGAAACAAAGGAGCCAGAGTGACGGTGTCTCATCAAATGTGCATCTCCATACCTAGATACACGTGCATTACTACATAGAGAAATCCACATACAAATAGTGAATTCTATGTGTTATTATATTTGAAAAATATTACATCCAGAGTAACATTTCACTAGAGGGACTCAAAAGTAAATTTGAACTAGTAGAAGGAAAAACAGCAGGACTGAATGTAGATTGATCAAGATTATGTAGTTGGAAGAACAGGGAGACAAAAGAATGAAAAAAACAAAAAACAGAGAAATTCAGGCTATTATTAAATGCACTAATATATCCACAGTGTCCACTGATACCACCCAGCTCACGTCGGTGTGGATGGATTTGTCAGTTCCTTCAAAAGACAGAGATTGTCCGACTGGATTTTAGAAAAACCAAGACCCACACAGATTCTGTCCACAGGTGGGAGAGACATTTTGTATTCAAAGACACGAATCCATTGAAAGTCAAAGTGATCACTTGCAAAGAGCAATTATAAGAGAACCGATTAGAAAATACCAGACAAAACGGTTTTTAAAACAAAAATTATTGCTAAATGTGAGGGGGGCATAGACACGTGTGGGTCAGACACTCCCCAACATACATGAGGTGACCACTGGCCGCACTGAAGGGAGGAACACTGAATCCAGCCACAGCAAGCTGGTGATGTCCCCGCCCCCTTCCTGAGATGGACAAATCCAGTAGCAGCAAGCTGGAGATGTTCCTGCCCCTTCCCTGTGACAGACAGACGAGCAGCCAGTGAGAACAGGCGGGAGCTAACAGGTGCCTGCAGGGCTCCACCCACCACCAGCTGAATGCACATCTTCTCCAGCCCACATGGAAAGTTCTCCAGGGTGAGACTTGTTAGGGTGTCTTTCCCACCTGTGTTAGGATGGGAAAAGGCCTCAACAAATTCACATCAAAAGAAATTGTACAAAATATTTTTTTGGCTATAATAGAATTAAACTAAAAATCAGTATGAGAAAAAAATGGGTAAAATTTAAGCCACAGACTTCTAAGTAACCAGTGGATCCATTAAGATACACGCACACAGAACACATGAGAAATTAGAGAGCATTTGAGATGAATAGGAATGAAAACCCAGCAAGCCAGGATCTGCGGGATGCTGCTCAAGTAGGGCTTATAGGGAAAGATACAGGTGTAAACTTCTCTTTTAATAAAGAGGACGCTCTCTCTCAGTCTTACCTAGTGTGAGATTAGAAGACAGGGAAGTAACAGAGCCTAAAACCAGCAGGAGGGCAGATGTAACAAAATTATAGTAGAAACAAATAAAATAGAAAATAAGCAAAACTAAAACTGGTTCTTTGAAAAGATCAACAATATAAGAAGACTTTTCATTAGACTAAGAAAAAAAGAGACTCAAATTAATAAAATCAGGAATACAAGAGCAGAGATCACCAAGGACACCAGGGAGATAATAAAGATTGGAATAATGTGAACAATTGTGCCAACAAATTACGTAACTTTGATGAAATGGGAAAATGCCTAGAAAGGCACAAAATACCAAAGTTGAGTCAAAAAGAAATAAGCAATCTCAACAGACCTCAAACAAATATAATATGTCTTAAACAGAAGCCCAGGGGTGTATGGCTTTGCAGGCAAATCTTGCCAAATAGTTAAAGAATTAATAACAATTCTTAACAAACTCTTCCAAGATTTGAAAAAGAAAGAACACCTCCTTTTTTCTATGAAACCAGTATTACTTGACACCAAAATCAAAACTTTAAAAGCAAGGAAAAGTACTGAATAACTTCCCTTGTGAGTAATCACTCCAAAATCCTCAACAAAATAATTGCAAACTGAGTCCAGCAATTCATACAAGGTTTGCCTCAGACTGGGTAAAACTGTCCTAGCTGTGACAATACAAATGCAAGAAACTAGAGAAAAAATAAATAAATTAGATCTCATGAAAACTAAGTATTTCATCTCAAAGATCACTATCAAGAAAGTGAAAATACTGCTCAGTGTTGGGAGAGAACATTGGAAGTTACATCTTTAATAAAAGCCTTGCATTCAAAATATATAATAACTCTTAACAACTCAACCATGAAAAGACAAATGGGCCATAAAATGGAAGAAAGATCTGAAAAAAACATTTCTTCAAAGAATATATACAAATAGCCAATAAAAACATGGAAGATGGTCAACCCTGCTAGTAATTATGGAGATGGAAGTAAGAAGCACTAAGGACACCTCTTCATCCCTCCTGGGACAGCTGGACACGGCCAGCTGTGAGGGAGGCCAGGGCTGCTGGTGAGAATGAGAAGTGATGGAGGTCGCCTTGGAAGACAGCGTGGAGACCCCTCAGGACGCTGAGCGTGACCCTGAATGTGTACCCCAGGGAAACAAGGGTGCACACCCTCAGGACCCATGCACGAGTGTTCGCAACACGGCGATCAAAGTAGCCTGAAGGTGGAAACGGCTTAAATGTTTATCAGCTGATGAACAGATAAAGAAAAGATGGTATATGTCCAAGCAACAGAATATCACACACAGATCAAAATAAGGAAGTGCTGATCCGTGCTGCAATGTGGATGGAACTGAAATGTTGTGTTAGGTAAAATAAATCAGTCACAAAAGATCATGTGTTTTTTGATTCTCTCTACTATAGGCGATCCTATTAAGACAGAAAGTAGAATTATAGCTACCTAGTGCTCAGGTGGGTTTGGGAATGGGACAGAGAGGAACTGTTAATACTGACATAGTTTCTCTAGGGGGGGTGAAATAAATGTTCTAAAATTAGATTGAGGTGATAGTTGCACAACACAGAACACCCCCCCCCAAAAAAAACCCTGCAAGTTGTGTACTATAAACAAGTAAATTGTATACTGTGGAATTATATCTCAATAAAGCAATGGCACTTAACGAATTTGCGAATGGTACATTGGTCATAAAAGATGGAGGAGCTCTGAGGATGAGAAGGTTCCTACAACTCAGAAGATAACCAGGGCCGAGTCGGTCCCATATTGAACGTAAGAGTCTCCTGAGCCAGGTCTCCGCTAATCAATGGGACATACAAGCATCGGTAACCTCGATTACTTAGAACCTACTGGAAGCTTTATAATACACCATGTGCAAAGGAGAGAGGCCTGAGCATGGATGCCACAAGGGGACATGGAAAGGGAGACACAGGGGGGTCTCAGACCTGGCTGGAGAGGGTATCAGGCCACAGCTCCAAGGCAGAGCCTGAAAGGCAAGCAAGTCAGCCTCAGTCTGTCCAAGGTTTTAGAAACAAATTACCTCATTAATTATGCATAAATTTGTGTCTAAGTGTTTGCAGAAATGCTGGAATGGAAAAAGTAGTCAATTGCAGTTTCTTATGAAGTTAACCAAACACTTAGCACATGATCCAGAAATCCCATATTTAGGTATCTACCCGAGAGAAAGGACAATTCCTGCTCACAGAACACAGGTCCGGCAGGAGCTCCACCTCCCTGTGAGTGAGTGTGCTATTGTCACGTCACAGAATTACATGCTTATGATTTTATAATAAAAGATTGGCATAGGTTCCTTGCTCATGAAAAGCAGTATTACTTGTGCTGTTATTTGTAATTTTCACTATTTGCATGTGATTCTGCAGTATAACAATATCACTCTCAAGCACAGAAGGGCAGTGATTCTGCTGGACGCTGTCCCTGTCTGTGAGCATTTAGAGAGGCTGTGTTCACAGTCATCCCAAGCTGAACCCCACCCAAGTGTATGTTCTTTAGCAGATGAAGGGACAAGCTAGCTGAGGCACATCCTGCTTAACCCGTGTGGAAGAACGGACCATTGATGAGGATCAGCGGGGACGTATCTCCAGCACACTCCGCTGAGTGAGCCCAACTCAAAGGTTACAGACTGTGCAATTCCACTTTATGACTTACTGGAAGGACAAAAGAAATTGTAGCTGCCAGGACATGGGTAAGGGAAGACCTGACGACAGAGGGGAAACAGGAGGGATTTGGGGGAGTGGGAGTAGATCTGTTATCACTGACGTGGCCACAGTCACCTAATAGAATAAAATCTCGCAGAACTGCCCACCAAAACCGTGGACTTGGCCGCATCTGGAGTGCCCTTCAATAAAGCCAACTGAGCAAGAGAGAAGAGAAATGCAATATAACCCCCCTGAAATACCATTCCTTTCATCCATCAAACTGGCAAAAGTAAAAAAGGCTACTTGCACAGAGAAAAACAAGAAAAAGTTTAAGGGGGAACACCAGTCAGCGCAGAGCGCAGGGGTAGGCAGCCCCTCCAGTCTGCAGAAGGGGACCACCAGTCAGCACAGAGCACCGGGTAGGCAGCCCCTCCAGTCTGCAGAAGGGGAACACCAGTCAGGGCAGAGCGCCAGGGTAAGCAGCCCCTCCAGTCTGCAGAGTGGGGAGCAAGGTGGGGACTGACTTTGCAGTCACACCCGAGGGGTCTGATTAGAAAGGCAAATTCTTGGACTTCACAAAAAGACCCCAGAGCACCCTCATCCTGAAGAGCTGAGACTGTCTTTAAAATTCCTGTGCACAGCTTCCCCTGCGTGGCCCAGGGCCCGATTCTGGGCACCCACAGAGCCAAGCCTGCTTTCCCCCTGCCAAGCCCCTTCCCCTCCAGGCTGGTGCCTATCTGGCGCAGGGCCATTCAGAGAGAACCTCAGTGTCTCTGGGTCTAGAAGCAGGTGCCGTGGAGGGCAGCCACAGAGCCAGGCCGCTGGGCCGTGGTGGGTGAGAGTGAGGGGCAGCTCAACAGGGAGGGGCAGGTGCCCCCACAGCATGAGGAGGAAAATCAAGGGGGCAGCACAAGAAGCCAGGCCAGGCTGCAGGAAGGGGGCCACTATCAAGACAAGGAGACCAAGAGGGACGCCATGTGCCCACTGCCCACCTCCACCCTTGCCCTCTTGGGCCCAAGCTTCACTGCCCCCTTTCTATAGGACACATCTGCCAGCAAAGGGGCCTTGCCTGACTGGCCTCTGCAGATGAGGGTGTGTGCAGTGTGCAGAGAGGACTCCTGGGGACAGGGTTAGGCCCTGGAGTTAGTTTCTATGGGGCCAGAGTCCCCTGAGCTTGTGCCCTGGGGTGCCCCCCAGCATAGGCTGGACAGAGTGGCTGCTGCTGGCCCAGTGACTGGTCCCAATAGCTGGGCACACTGTGCCTCCAGTGGACAGAGGGTGTGTCAGCGAGCAGATGCTCATCTGTCCCCAATTGCTTCTAACATTTTATTTTGAGATTCTGAAAAAGGCTATAAAACTCCTCCAACTTGAGGCTAAAAGGCTTAAAATAGCCTAGAAGGACTTAGCAACATCGAGACAGGAAATAAAAGCCCAGAGCCTAACAGATGTGAGAAGTTGAGGGCAGAGCCCTGGACCTGAACTCCCACCTGCTGTTTCTGCCATGATAGGGGCTGACTCTCCACAGCGGGGTCCTGAGGCCAGTGCAGACCACAGCTGGGCTCAGGGTCTGGGGGCTCGGCACTCCAACCTGGCACTCTCAGTAAGGTCTCAGCTTCTCTCCCCAGCCGAGTCCCCTGCCCCGGGAGGAGTAGATGTGTCCACAGGGGCCCTGGGGTCTCCAGGGTCTGCTCAGCCCATCAATGTGGGTCCCAGGGGGGCAGCCCCCCTCTGAGATCCCTCCCCGCTCTATGTTGAGGAAGGCCACAGCAGCTGCAAGGAAAACAAGGCCACAGCAGCTGCAAGGAAAACAGTGAGAGAGAATGGCCATTACTTAGGGAAATGATGGGTTTTATGGAGCCATGGTGCCTTGTGAAATGTTTTAAAAGCTTCTTCAATAGACAGATCTCCTCCCCACTTAATTGCTTAAAAGATTGCAGAAGGCACACACCTCCATGGTTTGTCCTAACTGTGACATGAAGCCGATTTATAAGACAATGGCTTTGACAGAATGTCGGAAAAACAGCCATTTGACAAGTGAGATCAGACTGGGCCACTCTACGCCTGTATTTTTCCCTTGGGTATTCACAAGTTAATAGCTGACTCCTGTGTTCACAAATCCCCAGATTCCCATTCCAGACCAGATAGCCTGGGCTCCCAGAATGCTCAGGACTTCAGCATCCCACTAGAAGCAGCGGCCAAGGTGTCACCTGCTGTCTCTAACTGACCAGGCAGGGTCTGGAAGAGTGTAGCAATCCCAGCTGAGAGCCCCCAAGATGTAACCCAGAGTCAGATCCACGGAGGGGCCAGAGGTTGAGGAGAATGTCTGAATCATGGGCTGTGGACACTTATACTTCTCTGGGTCAGAGATTTTCATCAAAGTCATTTTTAGTGAATGAAATGACAGTCAGGTCACAGAAGCCATACACCCCTGGTTTCACAGTGGAGTGTGGGGCCGGTGCACTCCACCCACCCCTAGAATCCTCATGCCACTGTCCCCATGCATCACCATTCTGTTACATTTTCAAAATGTTCGCCCATCTAGAGAAATTGCAAAAATATTAAAATGTCCATTTTAAAAATAATTTATGTCTGAGCCTATTCTGTGAAGCCTATGTTGCTTGAAGGAGTGACTGAGATTGGGCTCAGCAAGCTGTCTTCACTTGAGAGAAGCCGGGGGGTTGAGGCGGGAAGTTGCCAGTTGTCGGTGGCCATACTCAGAGACACACCAGAGCCCAGAGAGTCCCCCACCTCCCAGATCAGCTGCATCCTTCGGCCTCCCCACAAAGGACCTCAGGGTCTGCAGAGAGGCAGAGGGCTCCCTCCAGAGTGCTCTAAGCAGTGGCTGGCATCTGCTTTTGCTCCTGGAGACTCCCCAGGCTTGGGGGCACCTGCAGTCACAGGTGACACATCCCCTGCTGAGCTGTCTCTGATCTGCCAGGGCCAGGGAGCCCAGCTATATCCAGAGGCCACATACAATGACTTCCAGCTGAAGCCACAGTCTCCCTCTGCTCCTCACCAAGGAAGACCCTCGGGCAGCTCCTATGTGCTTCCTGCTGAGAGAGAGCTGTAGAAGGAACCCATGGAAGCCGGCAGGCATCACCCTCCCAGCAGTCACCTTCAGACGAGGCCAGCCCAGGACCTGCTGGCTTTGTTGTAAGCTCTCAATTTGAACAGCAGTCTGAGCCCACTGCAAGAGGGCAGGGCCAGTGACTAGGCACCAGCTGGGAGGGCACTCACCCATCTGACACCCAGGAATGGGACACCCAGTGCCACTCACTGCTGGCTATGCAGACTTCCAGACCCTCTGTCTCACAGATCTTGGCTACAAGATTCCCCTCCTGGTGGCTCCTGTGCTACTCAGAGAGCAGTTCAGGGAGGATGGAGATCATCCACAGACCATGATCATCCACGGACCACGATCATTCACAGACTGTGATCATCCACGGACCGTAATCATCCATGGACTACGATCATCCATGGACCACGATCATCCACGGACCATGATCATCCACGGACCACAATCATCCACGGACCACGATCATCCATGGACCGCGATCATCCACGGACCGCAATCATCCACGGACTGCGATCATCCATGGACCGTGATTACCCACAGACCATGGGCCACCAAGCATGCGTGGAAACTGTCACCACTACCGGTGGTGCAGAAGGACCCACTCAATGCTCATGAGAATGGCAGGCACAGGCCTCCATCACCAGCCCAGAGTGACTTATTTCACCACAGCAGTGGAGGAAAATCTTCACCAAATTAATTCTGTTTGGCATACAGACAGGTATTTGGGGACCAAATTAAAATGAGGCCCATTTCCAGGAAAGATGAAATAAATTATTCTCTCCAACTAGTCTTTCTTCGAAAGTTCATGTAAAATGTAAAAAGTTCCCCTAAAGTGTGGCCGGCATGGGTAAGAATTAGCCAGGAGTCTCCCCACGGAGGTGGGCAGCTGCCTTCCAGGGTCGACGGCACCCTTGGCTTCCTTGCCAGCCAGCTGTCGTTTCCTTTTGATTTAGCTGCGGGTGGGCAGGACAGCCAAGGCTGAGTATCTCTCTAATGTGGAGCTTTGGGCAGTCAGGACAAGCCAATCTACATGAGGCTGGGTGGGCAGGGAGTCACAAAGCAGGTGGGTGCATTCCCATGGCAGTGCCCGGGGTCCCCAAGGCAGGGTGACAAGCACAATCTGCGGGGCTGGCTCTGAGCTTCCCCAGGAAAATGGAAACCCAGAGCTCAGCACTGAGCAGAGGAGGAAGCCGGGTCAGGTTAGCCAGTACCCTCACAGCTGAGCACGCAGAGTTGGTGGTTTGCTAAGTAAGATGCACCAGTCTGGTTCTGAGATTTTGACTGTTAAATGTATCTGGTTAATTAATATTTTTTCTACAAAGCTAGTTTTGAAATGGTTAGAGAACCAGAGGTCACTGTCTGAGCACAGTGGTCCCCAAAGCCCTGTCCAAATCCTCTCAGAACTCCCCCGGGCACCAGCAGAGAGTCTCTGGTTTCTCCCCTGGCCCCCTCAGCTCTTGCAGGGGCTTGGGAGGACTGTGACCTGCAGGCCTCATCCCAGCCTGTGGAATCAGAACCTGCAGCTTCTGCAGTTCCGGGTCAGAGATGTCACCCATTTGGGTCTGGCCAACCTACTGTCAGATGTCAGAACGCATGGGCTGTCAGTGGCCTCTGTCCCCCAAGGCTCCTCCTCTCTCTGCTGTCACCCCCAGCACTTCCGGCTCAGCTGAGGCTGCCCTATCCCCTGGGGGTCCCCAGTAAGAACTGGCCTGATCAGAGGGGGCCTGGAGGTGAGCAGGAGCATTAGGAGAGGGCAGGGCTGGACCTGGGAAGAAGCCACCACCATCCCTGTGCACAGAGGACACCCAGGTGCTGGCAAGTGAGTTGAAGGCAGTGGCTAAGCACCCTGGAGGCTGGTGACGCCGCGTGTGAGTGACTGCTGAGGCACATGCGTGACAGCCTGCTGCGGCTGGGGCTGCTGCTAATTCTGAGAGGCAGCATAACCTCCTGCCAGGGAAGGCAAGGGCGTTCTAAGGTCACCATGCCACGTTCAGGATGAACCTAGATTTGCTCACTTGACTGACGCATTGTCCACTCTGCCCACAGCAACAGCCCGTGGGGTCCCCTGAGGACTGGAGAGCCCGCTCAGGGACACACAGGGTCTGGAATGTGCCCCGCCCCTGTCTGGCTGGACCCTCCTTTTGCAGAAAGCTGAGGTCTAGAGAGGACACCAGGTTGCTGGTGTCCCCTCCTGAAGCCAGATGCTGTGGGCAGCTCTGTCCCCCTCCACCCAGTGGCATCTGCAGGAGGAAGGGACTCAGCCAGGTGAGGCACAAACTCCCCAAGCTTCTGTGGGTCCTGAGATTTTATAACGAATAAATGAATGAATGATTTTATAAGCCAGCCTTTAACTTAAACATCTGTCTAAATAATAGCCTCAAAGTCAAGCTAAGGAAGACGTGTCCAGGTGACTCCTCAGCCATTGTGACCGGAGTAACGCAGACACCATGTCCTGTTGGCAGCAGCACAGCCCCTCCCAGAGGGGCAAGTCATCCCTCTCGACATCCTCTGCCTCTCCCAGGGTCACAGTGAGCACCACCCCACGTGCCTCCATGGTGCCACCCCCTCCATGCCTTTGCCATGGCCAAAGGGACTAGGGAGACCTCAGGACACTGCAGGCTGGTGCAATGACCCTGAGCACATGATGTCTGGAGTCTCCTTGTGAAGCCCAAACTCATAATGAAACAAGAATGATGGAGACTCACTCTACATAGTTGCTGTTCATATTTTTCCTTATTTCTTCTTGCCCTTGACAGGTGAGAGAAACGTGAACACATGAAACCACAGCAGGTTATTGTGTAGCTAAAGTCAATTGGAAGGAGAAAAGGGGACAGACAACAGGTGACGGGGGCAGGGGGTGGGACAGAGAAGAGAGAGATGAGTAGAGATGGAGTGAGAGAGAAGGGGGGGAGAGGAGGGGGAGAGAGGGAGAAGAGAGAGGGGAGAGAAGGAAGAGAGAGAGAGGGGAGAGAGGGAAGAGAGGGAAGAGAGAGAGAGAAGCAGGGGAGAGAAGGGGGAGAGGAGAGAGAGAAGGGGGAGTGAGGGAAGGGGGGAGAGAGAGAGAGGGAGAGAAAGAGAGAAAAGAGAGAGAGAAGGGAGAGAGAGATCAGAAAGGGGGAGAAGGAGGGGCCGCAGGCAGAGGCAGCACAGTGCATGGAAGTGTCCCCAGCGGCACCTGCTGAACTGTCCCAGGTGCTAGGTGAGCATATCCCAGGGCCATGGCCAGCCCTATGGGTATGGAAGGCTGGGCAGGCTGGCATCCAGGCCACCCCAAATCCGTGCTGGTCCTCTAAGCACATCTCCATCTGTCCCTGTCAGTAATATCACCACCCAACCCCTGGGCTGCTGAAGCCACAGTGGCCCTCAGAGAGACCCCATCCTCCTCGTGCTGTCTGCATGGGGACTGTTCTGACACCAGGTCTCCTGGGCTGGGTATGAGCCACTCACTCTCTCAACAGGAAATTGTCTGGCAAATCACAGGTGCCCTGGTCATGGCGACTTCCCTAACTCTGAGTGGTCAGCCCCAACCACAACCTCCTCCTGGCCTCCACCTCCCAGCTGTGCACAAGAAGATCAAGGTCTTTCTCTGTAACAGCAGCAGGGCTCCTGCTCCTGGCCTGGCTGGGCCAGCACCCCGCAGCTCACCAGTGCTCTGTCACTGTTCTTACAACTTCTGTAAGAAGCTAAAATCATTCTAAAATCAAAAGTGTATTAAAAACAAGAGAATGGACAAACGAGCCCTTGCAGCCCGGGGGTGGGCAGTGGGGAGGCGGGCTCGGTGCTGTCCTGGTGTGTGTGTCTGGTGACACTTAATGCCTTTGCGTCTCACAGCCACTGCCCACTGTCCTTGCTGGACCAGCCTTCTTTTCCTTGTGATCTGAAGGGTCACTGTATGTGTGCACACACAGATACACACGTGGATTTCACACTTGGTCTCTGGTGACAGTGACTGGCGGGTGAGCACCTGCAGACGCAGCTCGTGGACATGAAGAGGCTGCATTTTCTTGGGTCTGTGATACAAGCATTCAACCTGCCCACATCCCCAAACATCTTGCTGAAGTTGTCAAAGTTCAGGGAGCTGTAGAAAAATGACCTGCAATTAACACTGTCCTCTGAGGAGCTGAGGGAAGGTTACCTTGCTGAGATGGTTTGCCTTAGGCCACACAAGTTACTACAGATTCCATCAACCTACAATATCCCCAAACCACTTACTTTCAGCTAAGTCATCATAACTTTTGTAGGAAAGCAAACTCTGGGCAATAAAAAGTATTGCTGCTCTGTGTAAACTTCGTTTCTACTTATGAGTATTCTAGCCCAAAAATATTACTTCTGATATCTGCCGCTGATTAAATAAATTTTTTTTAAGCATTTCAGATTTTTCTTTTAAAGCTGTTCTCTAGCTGAAGAATGGCTGTGTTTACATAAAGTGACATTTTTGTAGCTTGGTTCTTAAACTGGACAGATGTCTGGTAGTTTTAAGAACCAAGTAAATATCAGCCTGTCCTGGATTCTGCAGAAATGGCAGGACTAAATTAAAAACCATATCTCACCCCCCACCCCACCCAGACTTGCCAGCCA
This sequence comes from Galagoides demidoff, assembly GCA_963574575.1. Taxonomy (NCBI): domain Eukaryota; kingdom Metazoa; phylum Chordata; class Mammalia; order Primates; family Galagidae; genus Galagoides; species Galagoides demidoff. Next base: position 13,415 of record CAUYQV010136584.1, on the reverse strand, counting down.
GCGTGGCACTCAGCCCCAATCTCCGCTGTCTCCTTCAATCTCAGCTCTTCCGGGGGAGAAAAATAATGAGAAATGTGTGCCAGAATGTATTTCTGGGCAAAGGAGGTGACGGAAGCCACCCCCTCCTTCCTTCCGCCCTCACTCGGACCAGACGCACAGGTGTTATGTTGGAGACTCCTTCCGATCCTGGAAAGAAGCGTTTTCTACACTGAGTGTCACCCAAGGGGCTGGCGGCCCAGCCAGAGGCAGGCGCAATTGTCACAGTGGAGAAAATGAACTTGTTCTCTGCTCACACGCCCAGAACCTGGGTAAGGAGCAAAGGAAAAGAGAGAGGAAAGGGAGACGGCCAGCAGGGAAGGAGGCAATGCCGTGCCAGAGCTGCCGTGCAGATGGGCTCTGCTGGGCGCCCTGGGCATTCTCCCTCCTGGTCTTCTCTGTGGAGACACCAGAGCTCCCAAAGGGGACTCACAGACAGGACTGTATATTGTAAAAGGGGGTGACTGATGCCGCTGGGACAAGGACCAGCCCCTGGCTCCATTCCTGTTTTCCGATGGGGCCGCCACCCTCAGCCCAGGGCTCGCTCTATAGCCCCTGCAGCTGCTGACCCCAGCCCCAGACCCTTGGGGCTTCCGCATCATGGACCCGTGCCCTGGACCCTCTGGATGGCACCTCGAGGCTATGTGGGGATGATGAGTCAGACTTCAGAAGGGACACCTCAGAGAGAGAAACAGAGATCTGGTCTTCCCTGGGTGTCGGCTTGGGGGAGCAGAGGGTCACAGTCCCCTGCCTACAATGTCAAAATCCAAAACACAAATTGTTTTTCCCTCTGCATGACCAAAAACTCATTTGGCAGCAAACCCCATTCTGATGTGATGTAGAGCCATTTATAATCTTAATTCATTCCTCTTGGTATAAATATTCATACATTTCTCTGTGTGGAAATCAACGCCTGTGATGATAAGATGCTGGCTGGGTTCTAAGGGGGTGACGCTTGATGCAGAGAACACACACCTTCCCGCCGTCACCGCCGCAGAGGTGGACGATGCCCACTCTCCTCTCTTATGGAAGCAATACAAAACACGTTGCCTTACACTTTCTAGCAAGAGAATTGTTTTAAGAGTCAACTCAAGGTGAAGCGTGCACAGCAGCACTGCATGCCAGGACCAAAACTGCGACCCCACTTTAGAGTAAAAAAGAAAGATCTTTGCAGGATCTAATTGTTCCCAGATGGACTTTGAAGCCTGCTGCAAACCTCAGGGCCGCACATCTCTCCCGTCCTGGGCGAAGCCTGGGGTCTTTGGTGAGGAGAAGCAAACTGTGTGATTCTCCTAGGGCTGTTGGAGGGGCAGGGGCAGGCAGAGGAGAGGCAGTGTGGGGGAAGGTGACGGACGCTGCCTCCTCACCAGCCTAACACCGAGAACCAATTTGCTGGAGAAGAATTGTTGGCTACGTAGAACCAACCCACCCCTCAGCTCAGGGTTGCGCCTTTATCCCCGGCAAACACAAACCAGAGTTCCATGCATTCTCCAGATTACTTGTTTGACTTGCAGCTTTCAATTCGACACAAGGTTTTCAACACCTGTTTATGGAGAAAAAGAATAAAAACAGCCAGCAGCCCTGAATACACCAAAGGAATCTGGGAAGCAGATTCACAGGAGACCTCATTACCCCAACAGTTTGGACAACCTATGGTGCTGCGCTTGGAGTTTTGGGGTGAAGGCCAGAGCACGCTGAATTTCAGATGCCTGATGCCAAGACTCAGAATCTGCTTTTGACAAAATGATTCGTTGTTTCAGTAAATCTAGCTTGTAGTCAGGAGAGGCACAGCTGTGCAGAGAAGCCAGGAACAGGGCAGCTGGATCGGCAACGTTGAGCCACCCAGATTCTGTGCACTGCGGGGCAGGTGTGGACTCCCTGAGGCCCTGACAGAGGCGCCCCCACTCTGAGCCCGGGAGCTCTGCATCCAGAAATGTCTATAGTTTCTTCTTTTTTTTTTTATTCAGAGTCTCAAGCTGTTGCCCTGGGTAGAGTGCCGTGGTGTCATAGATCACAGTAACCTGCAACTCAGACTCAAGTGATCCTGTTGCCTCAGTTTTTCTGTTTTTAGCAGAGATGGGGGTCTCGCTTTTGCTCAGGCTGGTCTCGCTTTTGCTCAGGCTGGTCTTGCACTCGTGAGCTCAAGCCATCCACCTGCCTCGTCCTCCCAGAGTGCAGGCGCTCTCCTGCTTCTGCCCTTCCCGCTCTCACTCCACCTCTCAGTGGTCCACGAGGCCTCGTTTCACTGGGGCCATGGCACATTCTCACTTGGCACTGTCCACGGGGTCTTGGAAACTGCAACTGTAAGTGAAACAAATCAAGGAAACAGACTTTCCCCGAAGCTAACGGACACAAACAAGACTTAATGCCCCAGGGCGTATTTCTGGTCACAAAAACATCACCAAACTTCTAAATAAAAACCAAAGCACTTCAAATATTAAACATTGAAATAAACGTGAGCTGTACAGACAGGTAATGCAGAGTAGTTTGAAAAGATAATCACTTACTCAGAGATTCCAGTTCAGAGTGGCAGTGACTAGAGCCTGGCCTGGGAGCTCAGGGCACAAGGAAAGGACCCTCCGTGGACAGGAAGCCACTCCAGGGTAGGCTGCGTCCACACCCTGACATCACTCAGATTGGGCGTCCACACTCACCCTGACATCACTCAGCCTGGGCGTCCACACTCACCCTGACATCACTCAGACTGGGCCTGCAGACAGGCCAGTTCACGCATGTGCTCTGCACTGGGACAGGGAAGAAATCTGAGTTCCTGAAGAAAATCGACCTGGGCTGAGGAGGATCCCAACTCCAGACAGTGACCCCACTGCAGCCTGCGGAGGACCCCAACTCCACACGGACAGTGACCCCACTGCGGCCTGGGGAGGACCCCAAATCCACACGGACAGTGACCCCACTGCGGCCTGGAGAGGACCCCCAACTCCACACGGACAGTGACCCCACTGCGGCCTGGGGAGGACCCCAACTCCACACGGACAGTGACCCCACTGCGGCCTGGGGAGGATCCCAACTCCACACAGACAGTGACCCCACTGCGGCCTGGGGAGGACCCCAACTCCACACGGACAGTGACCCCACTGCGGCCTGGGGAGGACCCAGCTCCACATGGACAGTGACCCCACTGGGGGGCCATTTTTTTCTCATTAGTGTCATAACAAAACGACATGGAATGAGACAACCTTATTCCAGGACCTGGAACCTAGACTATAAGTCACACTCACACCTGTGATCGCAGCACTCTGGGAGGCCAAGGCGGGTGGACAGCTTGAGCTCAGAGTTTGAGATCAGCCTGAGCAAAAGTGATACCCTGTCTACTAAAAATAGAAAAACTGAGGCAAGAGGATCACTCAATTCCAAGAGTTGGAGGTTGCTGTAAGCTATGATGCCACAGCACTCTGCCCAGGGAGATAGAGTAAGACTCTCTGTCTCAAAAAAAAAAAAAAAAAAGACTACAAGTCACTCAACCAGCAGATTCAACAAGCAGTGGCCAAACCCAGCACAGAGGCAGAGTCCTTCTCAAGCCCCCTGATGATGCCATGTAAGTAGGTGACGTCACTGAAATACTTCTGAAAATGCATTAAGCCAGCAGCCTCTCCTGGCCCAGCCCCTTAGCCCTACGTCTACCCACCAAGACCCGGCTCTCACGTCCTCTGCTCTGTCCACTCTCCCACTACCTGGAAAGGTGCTGAGCAGCTGACACAGCAGCCTTCTATAAGAGGGTGGTGGGTGGTGCCTCTGCCCTTGGGCAGCAAAGGGCATCTCAGGCATAACAGCAGGGAGGGAACATTCGCAGGGATCCAGATGAGAGTGGGGTCTGGTCTGCTTGGCACACAGGGAGGAGGCCGGCCAGGCAGCGGCCCAGCTGTGGGGCTGCACACAGCCTCCAGCTGCATAGAGCCCACAATTGTGCCACGTGCACATAGCCACCTGGAGCCACGAGATGAGGAGTGACCCAGCCCAGCTGTGCTCAGCACAGGCCATCTGCCTTCTTGCAGGCTGCTGACTGGGTTTGGTTGGTGGTGGGGATGGGAATAGAAGCATCTGGAACAAGTGAGGAACCTCAAGAGTCTAAGTGGGCGCTACTGTCAAGGAAGGAATATAAGAGGCAGACTGACTCGTCTGGGGGACAATCTGGCTACACACAGCTCACGGCACGTACATACACCTGCCATCTGCTCAGGAGTGGCTGCCAGACATCTCAGTGCCCAGGTCACTCACCAGAGCAGCCTGGCTCTTATGGGCCTTCTGCTGATGTGAAGGCCACCTTTGCCCTTACCTCATAGGCTGCAGAGGGGAGGTCTCAGCCTTTGACAAGAGCACCGTTAAGTCTCAGGGGGTGAGCAGGATGGACTCAAGGTCAATCTGTCAGTTCAGAGACCTCCAGGAGGTAGAAAGAGCTCAGAAGAGAGTGGTCACCTTCCCCCAGAGTCACCAAGATTCCTGGCCCTCGAGCCAAGGCCCCTACAGGACCATGTGGGTTGGGACAGGAGTGTCCCGGGAGTATTCTGACGTATGGCTGAGCACTGGCAGGAAAACCTCTCTACCGGCTTGGAGCCAGTGTCTGCCATGGTTTTAAGGTTTGGTCCTTCCAAAATCCACGCTGAAACTCAATCCTGGGAGCAACAAGATCAAGACGTCAGACAGACCTTTAGGAGGGAATCGGGTCAGGAGTGCTCTGCCCTTGTGCATGGAACTGGGGCCTTGTACAATAGTTTGAGGAGTGAGTGCAGCCCTCTTCTGCCTGTCCGTCATGTGTGTGAGGCACAGAGTTTGGCCCCTCTGCCTGGGAGATGCAGCAACCAAGTGCCATCTGGAAAGTAGAAAGCAGCCCTTGCCAGCATCGAATCTGGAGGCACCCTGGTCTTGGGCTTCCAGCCTCCAGACCTGTGAGGAAGAAATTTCTGTTATTAATAAATTACCCAGCCGAAAGTGTTCTGTGACAGCAACACAGCCCAAGATACTCTCTTAGCACTTTACCCACAGATGCCCAAGGATGGCTGAGGTTAAAGTCCTTACATCCAGCTGGATGGAAATTTAGGGGAAGCTAAATAATTCCAAAGAAAAGCAGGGATGCTTCTTTAGGGTCTGCTGAGCACACGATCCAGAAAGCGCCATTTATATGGATTTGCAACCGTGCAGGGCCCATTCTGTGCCGCCGCCCCGGGCAGCCCTCCCTCACATGCAGACACAAGTCTGTGGGAATCTGCATCATTCTGAGAATGCAGCCGGCACTGACTTACTGACGTCCTTATCAGAGGGATGCAAGGAATGAAAAAGAAAGTGTGAATCTTCCACCAGTGAGTGATGCTCAAGCCAGGAGGACCAACCTCCTACATCTGCACTCGCCAAGGTCTTTGTTTAAAAAAACGTTTGTTTCTAACTATTTGGGGTCACGGAAAGTCTCCAAGTTGGACTTTGTCTTGTTAGGCAGAGCCACACCACAACACCCACACACAGGCTTAGTGGCATAGTTGCAGCCTTAAGGCTTCAGCCACTGTCATCTCAAGACCTGTGAAAGACACCAAGTTCCAGTTCATTTTTCATATCTCAGAAGAAACCTCTGAAGATACCGTTGGCTGCTGGATTTACTTTGAAAAGCCATTATCTAGAAAACAAATAAATAAAGCAGAACAAACCCACAGCCCCCACCCACATCCAGGGCGAGCTCATGGGCTTGTTCCAGGTTTCCACACTCAGAGTGACTCTCCCGTTCAGTCTCGGCACAGCCTGTGATACGGGGCCTTCAGTCTCTGCTCCACCAGCTCTGATGCAGCACTACATCTAAATTTTTGTGAGTGATGACAATTGCCAGTGGCATTCTTTGAGTTACAAGCACTGAGATGTAATCCATGAATGGTAATTGCTTATATGGGAAAATCAGATCCGACTGCTGTTTAAAAACTGAGCTGCTGCACATGGCCTACAGAAGGCAGCTTCGGGTGAAGACACACTTTTCCTTTTGTCTATTTCTGACACATTCCGACCCCTGTTGAGTGCCTCCTGTGCACCCTCCCTGCAGTTCCTGGAGCAGAGGGGCCCTGAAGGCTCAGAGCTGCAGGGAGGACAGACTGAAGCCAGACTGCAGCCCCATATGCTGGGACAGAAGGCAAGACCACAGTCCCAGTGGTGCAGGGGGACTTGGGGCTACACACCATGAGCCACAGAGCCCAGCAGACGGCCCGGTCAGCAGGGGTTCCAGCCAGCAAGGAATGCTGGCCAGTGAGGAATCCTGGCCTCACCTTTGGACTGAGAGGGGCCTGGCAGCTCAGAGGGTCTCCATGTGGTGTCCTGTCTACCCTGGGAGGTATACAGCATGGCCGGTCCCCCCATGAGTCTGCAAGGGAAGGAGAACCCTGCCCTCTTGACAGGCCTGGTGCTTGGCAACCCCAGGACCTCAGTCCTCTCCATGTCTGGACCCTGACCACCCAGAGTGGAACAAATCACCGGCTCCTTAGGAAGGCAGCACTGAGGGGCCAGTCCCGCCCGGCCAGCCCCCTGCCATGTCCAGGCACCCCACAACCCACCCCTCCTTGTCTTTGGGCATTTTCAGCCTCACATGGGCACAGCTGGGGCTCTGGGAGCAGGTCATTCTCTCTGTATTTACAGGGGGCCTTTCTGTCCCCATGGGGCATTGAGTTTCCTGAGATTCCTAGAGCCTCTCTGTCCACTGTCCACTCCAGGCTGCCAAGTGTGACAGTGGCACGACCAGGAGTCCAGAGGTATCTGCTGAACTGACGTAGGGAGGGGCCGACTCAGAAGGGTCCCCTACCCCACCCTGGCAGGGCCCCCCAGGCCTCTGACACAGCTTTGCCTGGACTTTCCATCTCACTTACTGAATCCGCCATGACCTGCTTGTGCCTGAGTCTTCCTGAGACAGACTCAGTCCTGCCTCTTCCCCTACAGTGTCCCCATGTCCCAGCATGGTGTCAGTCCAGCAGGTGCCCCTCAAGTCCAGCAGAGTGAAAGGACAGGTTTGGCACGTGGCCCCTCCACACCCCACACCACGCAGGCAGCGCCATGTCTCATCAGCCTCTTTGGGAGTCCACTTTGATTGTTAGATTTTAAGGCACAGTTTCATAGCCAAAGCACTCACCAGCGAGGCTCTGAAGGCATCTCTGAGCTCCAGCCGGGCCAGCTGCCAGCCAAGGAGAGCCTGGGGTCTCTAGAAATTTACTCAAGGGGGACATGATTGTGGGTGGTCATCAGAGGATGTGGATGGAAGACCCCCCCCAGCAGAAGGATGGGGACAGAGGAGGGCAGCACAGAACAGAACACCCCACAGTCCCAGAGGGAAAAGGCCCAGCAGGAGGACACACTCAGGGTGCCGGGACCAGATTTCAACATTCCACTTTGTTTAGTAAATATTAAAAGAAACTAAAATTTTAACAATATGCTTTAGGCACACAAGCAGATGAGTGAATTCGGTGAAAGCAGAGGGGTGTAAGACTTGTTTGGTGGCTGGGCCGCCTGCTTGGCCTCCCGAATCAGGAGGGTAGCTGTTGTTCTGTGGAGCCCCCTGTTCCCAGGAATGCCGTCTAGAGGTGCCCGATGGCTTTGCGCCTGCCAAGCATCTGAGGAAAGACCCTGGGCTCTCAAAGCAGGACATGGTCCTTCCAGTAGCTGAGGAAGCTGCAGTCTAAGTGTGCACAGGTGAGATTGGTGTCCTTTTTGTGTCCTGGGAATACAGATCCTAGCCTGTGGCCAAGGGAGTGTGGACACACCATTACGGGAGGGAAGACAGAGGGCTATGCACCTGTAAACTCTTCAAGCTAATTAGAGTTAGAATTGGTACCCATGGGATTCTAATGCAGGAGGAACTTTTTGGGCAAAGATCTGAGTCAAAAGAAAAAGCAGACTCGGGTAAGACGTAAAGGCAGGGATTTTCCTGTGCTGTGGCATTGCTGGCCTGACTTCCCGCAGTCAGAGCCGAGGTCCTCTGCCACGCCCGAGAACTCGCTCCCAGTGCCTGGAGACACACAGGAAGGCCCTAAGTCTCCTGCACTAACACGGCATTAAGGTTTCTCGAAAAATCGTGAAATTAATCTTCGTAATTGAGATGTACTGACATTTCCCTTTTCAATAGGGGAAAGTGAAGAATTTTCACATTCTTTGAAAAAATTTTGCCTGTGGCAAAGAACATTGTATACATGTCCACCGTACCAGGACGTTAGATTTCCTTAGGTGTGAAATGCAATTTATCTGCTCCCATGTTCTCTGTATCCAGGACAACAGCTTTAAGTACAGTAGAGAAAAACAGACACATCCTGAGAAAACCTGCTTATTAAAAAAACTAAACGTGAATAAAGGAATAACTATTGTTAGCTATAAACTTCTCCACCTTTCCCCACACAGTAAGAAGTGTACTTAGGTGTCAGAGGGGTTGAAGGCTGGTCCACTCTGGGCAGGACGAGTGGAGCTGGTGGACAGTCCTCACAGCCACAGTGGGTCAACGTATGCTGAGTAGGAACGCTGGCCCCGGAGCCCGGTTAAGCCCAGAAGTGCAAACAGAACTCAGTCTGCGTCCACTCTGATGGGTTTTTCTTACCTTAGAGTACAAGCTCCTTAACTCTCTGCTGTAAATGCTCCGAGGGTGTCGGTAATTCATACCCTGGAATTCCCCACGTGTGATTAACACGTCCTGTCCCAGCAGACTCTTCTGCCTTCCTTCCCGTTAGGCTTCCCACGGCTTTCCTGCACCGAGACACACAGGAGAGCTGACGGAAATGAGTGAAGGAAATTTATAAACAGAGGTTGTTGAGATAAAGGCAGAACACCATCCACCTGGAAAGAGGAGCTTATCTGCAGTAGATGTGTGTTTACAGAGGGAAATTGGTGGCCCATTAAACCTCACCGCCCTGTTTTGAAAGGACATAAAACCACTATTGAGGAACCCAGTGGTCTGTCACAAAGCCAGTCCCCTGGGCTCCTGCTCCCGGTACAGGACTGTCTCTCTCTAGGACAAGGCAAGGATCACCCCAGTGCAGCGTGAACGTGGCAGAGAGTACGGAATCCTCCTGTAACATCCGCTGCACCTCACGTCACGCTCACAGAGGCAGAAATAATGATTCCTACTAATGACTTCTTGCTATTGAATACCAAGATGACGGGGTACCGCAGAGCATCTGAGGAATATTAGCTTTTAGGCTGTGTTTAAAATGGAACAAATAATCCGATCGTGACTTGAAACTAAGCACGTGCTTGAAGAACTCTTCTTCCTACCCCTCCAGTTAAGGAGCACAGAAGGGATGGTTTTATTGGATGCCCCATGCACATCTTGAAAGATTCTCACTCGCAAACCCATGTAACTTTTTTCTCTCTTGCACTTCCCAAGATTCTTAAGTCCTAAAGGCTTTACACCCAGAGAATAATCAGTGTCACAAATCTGGTGTTTCCTTGCTCTCAAAAACACGCACTCTTCCCGATCGTGACCTGTCCCTGGTCTGCGTGAGTGAGTGTGAAGGAATTCCCCAAATCTTAACAGTTGCTGGTGTGGCAGAAATGCCTTCAATTGATTAAATGGAGAGAGTTGAATCTGAGTAAATTTCAGGATATAACTAATTTTTCTTTGCTTCTGAAAATAGCACTGGCTGTTGAATACGGAGATCACCACAGCGGAAAGTGGTGGCTGTGCCATCTGTGAGGCACCAGGATGTTTTGGAAATAGCAGCTGAGATCAGGAGCAAAAACCAAGCGTGGTCCTATTCTAAATAGTTTGTGGGGTGTCTGTGACTGAACCAGAGGTAATTCTCATACCTTGCTGAGACACCACAACAACATTTGCCTTTAGTACAGTTTCCAGCTCTGTGTATAGGGTGCTGGGGTTCCTTCAGGTGGCCAAGGGTCATTGTGTGGGCAGTCAGCCTGGCCCCTCCCAGAAGCCCCCAGGGAAGGGACGCCCCACCCATTGGTGGCACTGACCGTGAGCAGTTGATGTCAGAGCAGGTACCAGCCAGGCTTTCCCAATGTGACCTGTCCACAGCCGTCAGCTCTCGTGGCCCTGGGTTGTACACATCATTTTTCAGTTCAGCATCCCATGGTCTCTGCACCAAGGCCCTTCAGTGATAAGGGCTCTGCAGAAATCAGCAGCTATGTTGGAGCCCAGACACAGAGCAGGGAGCGCAGTGTCATTTAGCAGAGATAAATTATTTATTTTTTAACCTGATGTTGAAAACTAAAAAAGGAAGCACTGAGGTGTTCACGACTCAGGCACGACTCTGTGAAAGGGAAGATTCTGGGATTCTTCACATTTAGAGACATGGAGGAGGGATCCAGGGACCTGGTCCCTCGGGTATAGGACATCGGGCAGCTGTGTGGACATCCTGAGGGCTTGGGAGCCCACATTTCTGAGACTCAGACACAGAAAGAGGAGGAACCCTCTTCTGGGCCGTTGTCTCTGAGGAAGGCCACTCACAGTGGCTCTGGAAGGCAGGGGGGGAAAAGAGCAAAAGAGAGCCGGCCTGCTGCCGCCAGGTGGGCAGTTCCCACGGAGCCAGCCTGACAGCAGGGTGAACGGGAAGGCGTGGCTCACAGGCCCCTCGGCCCCTGTCCCAGTGTCCAGCAGGGAGCAGCTCAGTCTGAGACACGGATGTGACCAGACCTCCTGGCTGCCAGGCAGCAGCTGTAGCCTCCCACTCACTGGACCTGCAGGTGGACCAGTGCCTCCCGTGGCTTGAGTATTTGTCACCTCCGAAACTCATGTTGAAGTTGATAGTCTTGGCTCTCTACCTCTGGGAATAAACTCTCATCAGGTCTCTCCCTCCTGGGTGCGGGGGGTGGTTAAACACTCACTAAGTAAAGGCCAGACGGGCCTCGTTGACTTCCTCCACCCCCCGAGGGGTCTGGATGTTCACTAAGCCCAGAAGAGGCCTCAGTGCTCTTTCTGTGAAGCTTTCCTCCCACCATGCAGATTTCCAGCAGATAATCCTCTGACCCTCCCAAGGCCTCCTGCAGATGACCCTGTAGCCTTTGGGCCACATCTGAGCAACCGAGTTATGGCTGCTCACCCCACCCCCTTAGCTGCACACACCTCCCCTCCTGAGGACACAGACTGGGCACCAGACCAACCCCACATGGAGGACGCCCTCACCCTGAGCCAGACCATGGCCATTCTCCACTTTTGGTGGCAGCTCAGTGGCACACAGATGCTCTTAATAAATCTCTGCTACTCACTGCTCAGCCTGGCCCTGTGTGGCACACCCACACCTTTCAACAGAAGCTGCTGTTATGTCAGTGTTCAAAGGTGGGGGCTTGGGGGGGGCTTAGACTGTGGGGATGCTGTCCAAATGAATGAATGAATGGTGTTAGGGAGGAGTGTGGGTTTGTTATCAAAGGGCAAGCTCCATCTCCTTCCATCTCTCTCTCTCTCTGTCTCTTCCCCCCACCTCCCTCTGTCCTGGGCAACACAGCAGGAAGGTGCCTGACAAGATGCTGACACTTGACACTGCACTTCTCAGCTTACAGAGCTGTGGGAAATGCATTTCTGTTTATTCCAAATCGCACAGTTGTGCAGGGTCTGAGCAGGAACAGTGACTGAGACGGCGGACAGAGCAGCCAAGGAGCCGGAGTGGCCCCTGCGGCCTGAGTTCCAGGTCAGGGGCGAGGACTCCACATCCTGGTCGTTTATTCCAAGTGAGCACAGCACCTGTGATGTGCTCCCGCCCAGGGTCAGTGCAGGAAATGGGGCTTTGCCTGAGTCTCTGTGCTCATCCTCTCCTCTGATAGGCTCAGCCCTCTGGGGCTGCCGTGACTGTGCTGACGGCTCTGGCACCAGGGCTGTGAGTCCTGGGAACACTAAACAGCTGTGGAACGAGGTTTAGGCTGGAAGTGGTGTGGGAAGGACCATAGTGGTGGACATGGTGTTCTGTCCACCCACCCGTGTTAGTGGTGGATGTGGTGTTCCGTCTGCCCACCTGTGTTAGTGGTGGACGTGGTGTTCCGTCTGCACACCCATGTTAGTGCTGGAGGACACCACGGTCAGGGGCAAATCCATACCCAGAATGCACGTCTGTGTCAGTAAGGACAATTGCCACCTTCCCACAGTAGAGGGGGCTCAGCATGCAACGTGCACCCACGTGACTCCCCAGGGAGTGGTGCTACAGGGCTGGGGGCAGGTTCACAACCACACACAGTGGTGGCCCACAGCCTGCAGCAGGATGGTGTCTGTGCCACTGGGCCCATTAGCATCTGTCACCATGGCCACTTAACATTGGTATTACTTTTGGTCCATGGAGAAAGTCCAGGAGTGGTGAGGGAAGGCAGATGTACAGATGACTTCTGTCACCTCCTCAGCATCCATCCACACTGGTATCCACTGACATGTTGACAGACACTTCTCCTACAGCAGATGACACTTGTCAGCTTGCACTTGGGACACGAACATCTCTACACGCTTCATCCATTCCAAGGACAACACCCCTGTGTCCCCAGAACTCCTTGCCACCAGGCTTCTAATTCTGTCCTCCGTAGTCTGGGGCTCTGAGGGAGCCATCAGCAGGGGCTCCTGCTGGGCACTCATTCATTCTTCTGGACAACTCCAAGTCAATACGCGACAAGCTCTAACTTCTGCTGACAGGGAGCATTTTCACTGGCGTCTCTCAGCCTGTCTTTACCGTGACTTTGGGAGTCCGCATTTCATGGGATCCAGCCACATGCCAGGGCCGAGCCTTTCCTTCGAGGTCGGCTGCTCACAGGACACTCCATGAGCCACTGCGTGAACCGCGGTGGGGGAAGAAGTGTAGCAGGCGCAGGTGTCCGGGAGCTGGGAAGCTCTCCACCACCTTGCTGAGCCTCACTCAGCACCTGCTCACCCGCCTGCCACGCTGCAGCCCGAGCGGGCGGGCGTCCAGGCGAGGGATGTGCAGCTAAAGCCACATGGTCCTTGCTGCCCTGTGGACAGACACCGTGTGGGCTGAACTGTGTCTCCAGCTCCCTACAGATAAATGTTGTGGCCCTAGACCCTAGAAGCTTAGAATACAATCTTATTTGGAAATGGGATGATTCCAGATATATTTAGTTAAGTTCATGCTGAAGTAGGGTGGGCTGGACCCCAATCCAGTCTGAGTGATGTCCCTATAAGAAAGACAGGGATGGCAGAGATGCCCACGGGGACATTACACGATGGCAAAGGCAGACATGAGACTGACCAGCTCCAAGCCAAGGGACACCACGCTTTGCCAGCAAACCCCCAGCAGGCCCCTGCTGACACCCAGACTTCAGACACCCAGGCCCCTGCCAACACCCGGACTTCAGACACCCAGACCCCAGAACTGGCTGATGATAGGTGTCTGTCTTCCCAGAAAGCCAGAAGCATTTATGCCAAGGAAATGACAGTTATCTTCAAAAGAGGGAGCACATTTACCCCA
>CAUYQV010136583.1:0-11683 GCA_963574575.1 Galagoides demidoff | reverse complement strand
GGCTCAAGCGAGTCTCCTGCCTCCGCCTCTCAAGTAGCTAGGACCACAGGCGCCCGCCACAACGCCCGGCCATTTTTTGGTTGCAGCCATCATTGTTGTTTGGCGGGCCCGGACTGGGGATTCGAACCCGCCACCTTAGGTATATGTGGCTGATGCCTTAGCGATTGAGCCACAGGCGCCGAGCCGTATCTGAAATTTTTAGATCAAAATTTTGAAATCAACAGAGTGATTTCAAGGTTATCTGCAACCTTAGGGATCTTATATATGATTGATAGTTGATAGACAATTGTTTTCATCACTTTTGTCCTTATTTGTGCCTAAATTGCATTTTCAGTTAAGGAGTTTTACTTATTTATTTATTTATTATATATATATTTTTGGAGACAGAGTTTTACCATGGGCAGAGTGCTATGGTATCATGCACAGCTCATAGCAACCTCATACTCTTAAACTCTAGCAGTTGTCTTGCTGCCGCCTCCCAAGCAGCTGGGAGTACAGGCGCCCACCTTAACACTGGGCTATTTTTAGAGATGAGGTCTCACTCTGGCTCATGATGGTCTCTAGCTGAGCTTGTGAGCTCAGGCAATCCACCTGCCTGGGCCTCCTAGAATGTTAGCTAGGATTACAAGTGTGAGCGCCTGGCCTCAGATAAGGAATTTTTAAAGTGGGTTTAAAATCAGTTCTACTCAATCTTGCAGCATTAGTGCTCTTAAACACATTGGTCTAGTTTCTTTTAAGGTGGCTAAGTTATCAGTGGTGGCCACAGTTAGGCATTGAATTTTGTGAACTTTACAGCCTTCTTGTCACCAGCTCTGGTCAAAATGATTAAGTAGAGGGAGAGAAAAGACAAATTAGAATGTAATCATGGGATATTGATTATGGGTTATTTGTTAGTATCTCCTGTTTAGAAGAAGATTAAAATATCTTTTATGTTCTATGTTTCAGAAAGGTTTAATGTAATCAAAATGTTATTTAGGTTTAAGACTCCACACTTGAGTGAGAATGTTTAAATGAGAATCTGCAGTCGTGTTGGAAAGGATCTCAACAATTGTTAGAGTATACCTTCTAACACTAATTTTATATTTCTCTTAGCAGGTTGGTATAATTATTATTTATCTGTCTCTAGTCAATGCTGTAGTTTAGATTTTAAATCTACTTGTAAGAAATTAAATTTTTTTCTTAAAAATATTATAAACTGACTTTTAAATACTACAGTGATATTAAAAGAGAATATTTAATGATGAAATATTATCACCATGTATTAAATGGGAAAGGTACAGAGAATATTTAATGATGAAATATTTCACCATGTATTAATTGGGAAAGGTACAAAAGATAATTAGTTCTTCCCCAAAAGGTTGGAAGGGTATCTTAAAGATGGAATTATGGTGGTTTTATTTTCTTCTCTATGTTTTCCAGCATTTGACAGATTTTCCTCCTGCTCATTATGACTGTACTTTCAGCAGTCTTAGGGATCTTACATATAAGATCAAGGTAGAAGGATCACTTGAACTCAGAAGTTCAGGACCAGCCTGGGCAATAATGCGAGACTTTGCTTCTACAAAAAATAGAAAAGTCAGCCAGGTGTGGTGGCATGCACCTGTAGTCCCAGCTGCTTGGGAGGATGAGGCAGGAGGATGGCTTCAGCTGGGCAGTTAGAGGTTGTAGTGCTTTGTGATTGTGCCAGTACACTCCAGCCTGGGTCACAGAGTGAGACCCTGTCTCAGAAAAGTTTAAAGAAGGGCAGCGCCCATAGCTCAGTGGGTAGGGTGCCAGCCACATACGCTGAGGCTGGTGGTTAGAACCCAGCCCCAGGCCAGCTAAAACAACAATGACAACTGCAACAACAAAAGTAGCCTGGTGTTGTAGCAAGTGCCTGTAGTCCCGGCTACTTGGGAGGCTGAGGCAAGAGAATCACCTAAGCCCAAGAGTTGGAGTTTGCTGTGAGCTTTGACGCCATGGCACTCTATTGAGGGTGACAAAGTCAGACTCTGTCTCCAAAAAAAAAAAGTGATTGTGATTTTTTTTCTTTGAAACTGTTTTTTTTTTTTTTTTTTATTCTTAGATGAAGAAACAATAGGAAAGGAGGGTAATTTATATTGGTTTACTATAGTTGAGAATAGGTATTTCATTAGATGGTTTTATATGTATAACTCACACCCTGTTCTGATTTATGTCTGATTATACATCTTAGGTCCAAGGAACTAAAGAATGTATATGTGATCCAATGAGGAGACATTTCTCCAAAGATTTACAAAGGATCAGTAATCACAGGAAAATATACTCAACACTATAAGCCATTAGAGAAATGCAAATCAAAATATAATATAATGAGATATAGTTCAAATCCACCAGGATGGTTGTAATAAAAAATACACATATTTTTAGCATTTTTTTTGAAAGAGACAAGAGTCCTTTTGGAATAATTAAGAGAAGATTTGTTTTTGGTTATCATCCCCTTGTATTTGTGTTGGTCTAAAAAGGATCATGGTTTTTATAGGAAACAATAAATATATATATGTGTGTTTGTGTGTCCATATATACATATATATATATATATATATATATATTTTGGAGACAGAGTCTTACTATGTTGCCCTGGGTAGAGTGTGGTGGTATCACAGCTCATAGCATCCTCAAATTCTTGGCTTAAGTTATTCTCTTGCCTCAGCCTTCTAAGTAGCTGGGACTATAGGTGCCCGCCACAATGCCTGGCTATTTTTTTATTTTTGGTTTTAGTTGTCGTTGTTTGGCAGGCCTGGGATGGATTTGAAACCGCCAGCTCCTGTGTACGTGGCTGGTGCCCTAGCCACTGAGCTATAGGCGCCAATCGGTAACAAGGAATAATTGATAGTAGTCTGGACTGTCATTATAGTTTGGAGAAATGGGATGAAATGGGATCCAGCTGTAATAGGGCCCTCCTAGCCACCCTTCCTACCTCCTGGCTTGTCTATTTTGCTGACTTTCCTTTGTTTTCTCTTTATTCTGTTCATGAAATGGATGTTAAATTTATTATTAAAGTATAATATATACTTGAAGAAAAGTGAGCACATCCGTGTGACCTGTACTTTGTACACAGATGAAGAAATAGAATACATAGCACCTCACAAACCTCTTTTGTGTTCCCTCTCACTGGGACTTTTGAACTCTTTATATGCAAAGTCAAAAAGTATACTTTTAGTCCATGAAAGACTTCAGATTTTTTGTATAATGTCTTATTTGGGATATAATAAATTGTTTTTTTAACTGTTGGAGGTATATCTTTCCACATGATGTTAAACTGTTTGTCAAAGTGTCAGAGCCTCGGGCAGCGCCTGTGGCTCAAAGGAGTAGGGTGCTGGTCCTGTATACCAGAGGTGGCGGGTTCAAACCTGGCTCTGGCCCAAAAAAAAAAAAGTGTCAGAGCCTTTCATTTTCCCGGCGGTGAATATCTGTTTTTCTCCCCCTAGGGAGAAGTTCTTTGCTTTATTGTATAAATCACAATTTCGGCAAGGGTATATCTATAATTATATAAACTGGAAGTTAAGATATTTTTGTTATAAAAAAAGATATTTGTATTCAAGCACCATTCTATTAATGGCAAGATTAAATATAGTCAATATTATGAAAACGAAGAATGTTAATGATATCTACATTTAGGCTTCACAGAAAGAAAGTAAAAACACGGATTCTGCTTACCAACACAGTAATTCACAAAGGCTTACATAAAAGTCCCACAAGCTGATCCCATAAACAGAGCAATGTTACATTTTCTGTGAACATGAACTGTGAAATACTAGTGATTATACTTTTTTTTCTTTTTTTAAGACAAGAGTCTCATTATGTCACCCTTGGTAGAGTGCTGTGGCATTGCAGCAATGAGGAACCTCAAACTTCTGCGCTTAAGCGATTCTCTTACCTCAGCCTCCCAAGTAGCTGGGACTACAGGGACCTGCCACAATGCCCGGCTATTTTTTTGTTGTAGTTGCCATTGTTGTTTAGCAGGCCCAGGCCGGGTTTGAACCCGCCAGCCCCAGTGTATGTGGCTGGTGCCCTAACTGCTGAGCTAATCACCCAGCCTGTGATTGTGCTTTCTATAATGTTATTTGAGATAATATACATAGGAAATACTATTTTGCACAAATTTGAAAGGCCATACATAAGGTATACCATTGTAAATTATACTGATGTTATAACTCACAAATAAATAATTGAATTATTTTGTAATTGTAGCATTTACAAACTGCTTACTTTCTAGAATTGCAAATTGTTTTGCTAATCCATATAAACTTTCCAGCTACAAATCTTTGATGCCATAGGTCAGGGTCAGGTTATACTCCAGCTCCCATTTGGACTCTCCCTTTAGATTTATCTCAGTCAGGTGCAAGTAATCCTGCAACATATGCAATAATTTATAATCACTAGGATCTGATACCAGGGTTATTGGTCTGTTTTGCTAAAACATTTTTCACTGGTGTAATGGCAGAGCCACAAAGAAGTTATTGGACTTCCTTTTGTGTCTGAAAGAACATAATGCTATCTCCATGAGTGCGTCCAAAAATTGTCCTGTAATAACCTTGTATTTTCTAAAAATATTTATCAATTTCTCTTTATTGTATTCTCTCACTGAGGTGGTTCTTTTTATATGAGGCAAACATCCCACTAAAACATGTGCTATGATGCACCTGCTGTTTATTTTGCTGAGAGCTGTTCGTTGTACTTGCTAGCTATTCAGACTGATTTGCTGGCTTAGTCTTTTTTTTTTTTTCCGAGACAAAGTCTCAAGCTGTTGCCCTGGGTACAGTGCTGTTGGCATCATAGCTCACAGCAACCTCAAGCTCTTGGGCTCAAGTGATCCTCTTGCCTCAGCTTCCTGAATAGCTGGGACTACAGGCGCCCGCCACAACACCCGGCAATTTGTTGCAGTTATCTTGTTGTTTAGCTGGCCCAGGCCAGGTTCAATCCTACCAGACTATGTGAATGTGGTCATTGCCCTACCCACAAAGCTATGGGCGCTGCCACTGGCTTAATCTTGTTCAAGGTCATATTTGGGCTATAGTACAATTTGTATTTAGACCAATAATCCTAAGGTTCAGATTAGTTGTAACTTTCTGTGGATAAAAGTCATTTCTCCTTAAAGTACACACAGCTTCTTCATCTAGCCACAGTTTCCAGAGGTTTGCTACTGCAGTGTACACTTTACTAGTGACTACAGGCACTTGATCCTGTGACCAGTAGTTATGATTACCCAGGGAAAACCTTGAGATTTGGAAAGAGACTCTGAATGGTGGTTGTCATATTTAGCAATCACATTTATAACAGTTTCAGGTACTGGCACATGATGTGGGCTATCCCCACTGCTGGTAAGGGACCAGCTGCCAGCAGCTCCAGGGGCAGCTGGGGCATCCGTACCAGGTAGCCAACAGACTGTAGATGAGCGGGTCCAGCAGCACCATGGTGGGCCGTGGCATAAACCCAGAGGTTCAGACTGTCTCACAGTTCCACTTCAATCATTAGGCTCAGCTGTGAATAATGTAGTGTTTTTCTTGACTAAAAATACCTTCTTACAGTATGCGCATGGTAGTTTATCTTTTCTATTCCCATGTAATAGAATATAGTACAGAGAATAAGAAATGGATAAAATGAATATTGTGCTTATAATAGCTCTTGCATGTAGTTACAGTAGTAATGAAATAAGAATAATGTTACAAAAAGCTTTGAATACTCTGAGAAAATGATCAAAAGCCCAAGTATTTGCAGAGTTCTGGTTACCATGGTGACTAAGACTGTGGAAGCAGAATGAAATACTTGGTGGGATTATATAAAACAGTATCTTATTGTATTTGAGAAACACATCTGTGTCTATCAGTGATATCCCTAACTTGTGGTGCTTTGCAAAAGCAGAAGCCCCCAAGTTGCTAAATTTTGATTTCAGAGGAGCAATACATAAAGGCAAATAAGGCTTAGAGGCCATTCATATGTGTGTGTGTATATATATTTTTTCTTTTATAAATTGGGAGTGTACCACAGTGAAGTGTAATGGTCTTAAGTAAAAACAACTGCAGAAATTATTTTTATTAAGTATGCTCCCAATATTCAAATAAAGGAAGAAATCCTTTCTAATGCTTCCTGTAGAAGCCTATTTTTAGAATGTTCTTATTCTTAAATAAGAGAGGGTAACTGAGAAATCAGTGATTTCTCTTTGTTCCATTGACCCCATTCCCCTTCCCCTGCCCTTCTCTCCAACTTTTCTTCTTTCCTTGCCTCTTTCTTCTCCTTCTTCAGAGATAAATATTCTCCTAGAGGCAAGTCCTTCAAACTGCTAAAATAAAGTACATATTATTTTAGAGATTATACCCTAAACTATCTGTGCAAGCTTGTAATATAGGCTTTCATTTTACATGGTTTAATAGTCAAAAGAATTGGACTTGCATTTGAGGTATGCTGCCACCGCAGTGCACTAAGTGTTTTGATTTACAGCTCTAGAAAAGCATAGATTCAGAAATTTAATGTGAACCACAAATGTAATTAAACATATTCTAGCCATATTAAAAAATATAAGAAAAAAATAAAATTAATTTTAATAATTATTTTTATTTAGTCTAAAATGTCAAAAATACTTTATTTCATTATGTAATGAGCATAGGAAAATTATTATATTATTACTGTTAATCAGATAGATAGGGCCTCACCATATTGCTCAAGCTAGACTAAATTCCTGGGCTCTAATGGTCTTTCTGTCTCAGCCACTGAGTAGCTGGGACTGCTGGCATGTGCCACCATGTCAGCTAGAAAACTTATTAATGAGACATTTTACATTATTTTTCATACTAATTCTCTGAAATGTAGCAAATATTTTATACTTGTATATACATATTTCAGTTCAGATCAGCTACATTTCAAGTACTCAGTAGTATTTGTGGCTATTGGCCCAAGCAAAATTCTTCCCGGTTTTAGCTTCTGTTTTCATAATGGCCTACTATGTTTTCTTGTCTGGTGAATCCATATTGGCTATTTTGGGGTTCTTTCTTTACTGGTCCATCACACATCCCCTTCCCAATTGCTTCCATTGTGTCTTCCTAGGTAGATACTGATAGCAGTGTGGAAGTCTTTTGCTACTGGTAATTTGTCCTTATCCCCATGTATTTGTGAATTTGATAGGTACAGTATCACTATATCAGTTTGCTAGGGCCACCATGACTAAATACTACAGACAGGAGGGCACAACAACAGAAGCTTATTTTTTCACAGGTCTGGAGGCTAGAAGTCCAAGAACAAGGTGTCAGCAGGTTTGGTTTCTTCTGAAGCCTCTCCTTGGATTGCAGGTGTCTGTGAACTTAATATGGTCATCCTTAAGTGTGTATGTGCCCCGGAACACACCCGTTTCTCTGTGTGTCCTAATCCCTTCTTACAAGGACACAACTTAAATTGTATTAGGACAAGAGTGGAAAAGAGCCCTTTGTGTTGGAAAGCCATATTTATTTAGCTATAATGAACCAAAAAACTTTAATTAGATATACTTAAAAATGTATATTATTTTATAAAAATCTACCTGCTGTATACTGAATAATTTTTTTTTTTTTTTTTGAGACAGAGTCTCACTATGTTGCCCTCAGTAGAGGGCTGAGGCATCACAGCTTACAGCAACCTCAATCTCCTGGGCTTAAGCAATTCTCCTGCCTCACCCTCCCAAGTAGCTGGGACCACAGGTGCTCACCACAGTGCCCAGCTATTTTTTTCTTGCAGTCGTCATTGTTGTCCAGCAGGCTCGGGCCAGGTTCAAACCCTCCCGCCTTGGTGCATGTGACTGGTGACATAATCACTATGCTAAGGGTGCCGAGCCTATACTGAATAATTTTATAAAATGAAAACTATTTGTTAATTTTAAAGTTAACTATTATGGCCAGGTGCGGTGGTTCACACCTGTAATCCCAGCACTTTGGGAGGCCAAGGTGCATGGATTGCCCTGAGCTCAGAGGTTCGAGATGAGCCTGAGCAAGAGCGAGACCCCCATCTCTTAAAAAATAAATAAGTAAATAACCAGGCATTGTGGCAGGCGCCTGTAGTCCTAGCTACTTGGGAGGCTGAGGCAAAAGGATCAGTTGAGCCCAAGAGTTTGAGGTTGCTGTGAGTTATGATGTCACAGCACTCTACAGAGGGTGACAAAGCTTGCTTGCAGCATGGAGGTCTAGTTTCAAGCTGATACACTAGAACAACAGTGCCCAACCTTCTTGGCACCAGGTACCAGTTTCATAGAAGACAATTTTTCCACAGACTGGGTGGGGCGGAGATGGTTTTGGGATGATTCATGGGCATTACACCTCCAATTCAGATCATTAGGCATTAGGTTCTTGTAAGGAGCATGGAACCTAGATCTCTTATATGCTCAGTTTACAGTAGGGTTCACTCTCCCATGAGAATTTAATGCAGCCACCGATCTGATAGGAGGGGACGCTTGGGTGGTAATGTGAGTGATGGGGAGTAGCTATAAATACAGATGAAGCTGGCCTGCTGCTCACCTGTTGTGCGGCCTAGTTCCTAACAAGCCACAGACCAGTACCAGTCCAAGGCCTAGGGGTAGGCGATAGCAGCTTTAGATGGATATCAGTCATTTGTGATCTTAAGGATGTCTTGATTTAGGTTAGGTAAGAGACTGTAGATTCACAGCAATAAGTGGTTGAAAGCAAGCAAGAAGCAATAAGTATGTTACTGCATTTTTCCATATTTTAATTGGATCTTTCTTAGCATTAAACAATGATTATACAATGTTATCCTCTGAGAGCTCAATCATTTCCATGTGTAGTTTTTTTGTGTGCTGTGGTGATATCTACTAGGTGAGGGTGAAATGTTCATTTGAGTATGATGTCGTGATTCTCAAAGTCACTGAACCTTTTGTTTTATTCTCCAATTAACAGGTCTATAACAACTGTGTATTCTTCAGATTATTTGCATATATCATCCTGCTAATTAATGACCTTTGCTAACTGGGAAATATGTTCATCCAAAATTTCCTTTTGAGGAAGTGTTTTGAGAAAGGCTAGCTATTTTGGAAATGCTTGGATTTTTTTTTTGCCACTTACTATCCTGGGATGCCAAAAAAATGTATACACATTTTAAGCAACATTATCTGTGTAATTACTTTTCAAAGTTAAATTGAATTATTCTAGCAATGTGTAGTATGGTGTGTACTCAAAAGATGGCATTAATCAATTGAATGCCGGCATCACCATGTGACAAGCAGGACAAAGAAAATGGCAGAAGCACAGTTGGGCGCAACACTGAATTTTTAAAGTGGTATTTGAAATTTAAGAATGTTGTGGAAGTGGGACAGTGGCGGCGTGAATATGCAACAGCACTTCCAACACACCTTACAATTGCATGCATTTGTGATTAATCTGAGACACACGTTACTGTGTGCATAAGGGAAAATCCTGGAGGCCAGGCTATAGAATCAGCACTCAGGCAAGGGAAAGAAATAAAGGGTATTCAGATCAGGAAAAAGGAGGTCAAACAATAGCTTTTTGCTGATGATATGATCTTTTTCTTTTTTTGATGATATGATCTTATATCCACAAAATCTCATAGAGTCTATCAATAGACTCCTGGAATCAATAAATTTAGCAAATCAGTAGCATTCCTATACGCTAGTGTTTTTCCATTTCCTTTTTTGAGACAGAGTCACATTCTGTCACCCTGGGTAGAGTGCCATGGTATCATAGCTTACAGCACCCTCAAACTCCTGGGCTTAATCAGTCCTTCTGCTTCAGCCTCCCAAGTATTTGGGACTATAGGTGCCCACCACAATGCTTGGCATTTTCATTTTATTTTATTTTATTTCTCCCAGTAGAGACAGGGTCTCTCTTGCTTAGGCTGGTCTCAAACTCCTGATCTCAAGTGATCCACCACCTTGGCTTCCAGAGTCCTGGGATTATAGGTGTGAGCCACTGCACCCAGCCTATACCTGTGTTTTTCAACCTTTTTTATCTCACGACACACTTGAACTTACAGTTAAACCTACATGGCACACTTAAATTACGTTGATCAGAAAAAAATAGTAAAAAAAAAAAAACATACTTACTGCACCTTGAACTTATTTCAAAAATAATTTTTTTTTTTGAGACAGTCTTACTGTGTCACCCTCGGTAGAGTGCTGTGGTGTCACAGCTCACAGCAACCTTAAACTCTTGGGTTTAAGCAATTCTTTTGCCTCAGCTTCCTAAGTAGCTGGGTCTACAGGTGCTCGCCACAACGCCCACCTATTTTTTTGTTGCAGTTGTCATTGTTGTTTTTAGCTGGCCTGGGATGGGTTCAAACCCACCAACCTCCATGTATGTGGCCAACGCCCTACCCACTGAGCTATGGGTGCCACCCCCAAAATAATTTAATTAATGATCTTTAGAAATTTTTGTAGCACACCTAAGATCCTTTTAAAACACCTAAATGTGTTGTGGCACACTGGTTGAAAATCACTGGTATATATAGTAGCAACCTGGGAGTCAAATCAGAGATTCAATACCACTCATAATACCTGCAAAGAAAAAAAAATACCTATGACTATACTTAAGCAAGGAGGTAAAAGATATCTACAAAAACAACTATTAAACATGGAGGAATGAAATCACAGATGACTCAAACAAATGGAAAAACATATCATGCTCTTTTATTGGTAGAATGAACATTGTTAAAATGTTCAAAGTGATTTACAGATTCAGTGCAATCACCATCAGAATACCAAATTCTTATGTCATAGATCCTGAGACAATAATTCTGTGCTTAGCTTGTAACCAGAAAAGAGCGCAAATGGCCAAAGCGATCTTAAGCAAAATGAACAAATCTGGAGGCGTCACATTACCACAGTTTATGCAATATTGTATTGGTTCAAAAATTGAAACACAGACCAAGGGAACAGAATAGAGAACCCAGATATGAAACCATCGACATTCAGCCAACTGATTTTTCACAAAGACAATAGTATACACTGGGGTAAAGAAGCCCTATTCAATAAATGATAGTGGGAAACCTGGATAGCCACATTCAGAAGAATGAAATGGGATCCATATCTCTCACCACTCACAAAAATTAATTCAGGATGGATAAAAGACTTAAATGTATGGCAATTCTAGAAGAAAATATTCAAGAAACTCTCCTAGATATTGGCCTAGCCAAAGAATTTATAAAGAAGACCCTAATGGCAACAACAATCACAGCAACAACAAAAAATAAATAAATGGGACTTAAATTAAAAAGTTTCTGCACAGCTAAGGAAGTAATCAACAGAGCAAACAGACAACCTACAGAGTGGGGAAAAAATATTTGCAAGGTATATATCTCATGAACAGCTAATAATCAGAATCTGCAAATAAGCTAATCAGCAAGAAAAAATCAAGCATCCCTGTTAAAAAGTGGGAAAAACACATGAACAGAAGCTTTTCAAAAGAAGATAGATGGCCAATAAACATAAGAAAAAAATGTTCAGTATCACTAATCATCAGGGAAATGCAAATTAAAACCGCAGCAAGAAATCCCTTTATCCTGGTTGGACTGGCTTTTATTTTTATTTTTATTTTTTTTGAGATGGAGCCTCAAGCTATCCCCCTGGGTAGAGTGCCATGGCATCACAGCTCATAGCAACCTCCAACTCCTGGGCTCAAGTGAGTCTCCTGCCTCCGCCTCCTAAGTAGCTGGGACCACAGACGCCCGCCAC
>CAUYQV010136581.1:0-10770 GCA_963574575.1 Galagoides demidoff | reverse complement strand
GGAGCCTCAAGCTATCCCTCTGGGTAGAGTGCCATGGCATCACAGCTCATAGCAACCTCCAACTCCTGGGCTCAAGCGAGTCTCCTGCCTCTGCCTCCCAAGTAGCTGGGACCACAGGCGCCCGCCACAACGCCCGGCCATATTTTGGTTGCAGCCATCATTGTTGTTTGGCGGGCCCGGGCTGGGGATTCGAACCCGCCACCTAAGGTGTATGTGGCTGGCGCCTTAGCCGATTGAGCCACAGGCACCGAGCCCTCAGTTCAATTTTTAATCATCATCACAGTCGCTACATACTATTACTCAAATCTTGGCAAAA
Source organism: Galagoides demidoff (assembly GCA_963574575.1). Classification (NCBI taxonomy): domain Eukaryota; kingdom Metazoa; phylum Chordata; class Mammalia; order Primates; family Galagidae; genus Galagoides; species Galagoides demidoff. The sequence goes on along the minus strand of CAUYQV010136581.1, from coordinate 10,454 downwards.
TAAAACCTAATTACTCAGTTACATGGGTGGATGTGGAGAGGTGATAGAACTTACATTAGACGTGGGGAATTAGCTCAGAAGATAGAGCACTCACTTTGCATGCAAGAGGTGGTGGGATCGATGCCCATATTCTCCAATTTTCTGGGAAGCTGAGGCGGGTGGATTGCTTGAGCTTATGAGTTTGAGAGCAGCCTGAGCAAGAGCAAAACCCCTGTCTATAAAAAAAATAGCCAGGAGTTGTGACAGGCACCTGTAATCCCAGCTACTTGGAAGGCTGAGGCAAGAAAATCACTTGATTGAGCAAGTGGTTGGACATTGCTGTGAGTTATGATGCCACAGAACTCTACCAAGGGTGACAAAGTGAAACTCTGTATCCAAAAAAAAAAAAAAAAGAATTTACACTACTTAACAAGTGTATGAATTATGGAATTATTTCTAAGGAAATTTGTTCTAGCACATTTAACCAATTAGTTAAGTAATTCCAGACTGTCTATGGAGAAGTGCTGTCATGTCCCTGTAATAAATGTTGATGTCTCACTCACAATCAGGAACAATTGTACTAATCCTTAAAATTAAAAGAGGAGCTAGCTTTATTTAGGCAGCTAAATATGCCCTTGTACAAGTGCACTGACTAGCTTGGCACTTTATTTACTGAACAGTTCCTTCTTGATCAAAGACTTTACCATGTTCCAAATGAATATATTACCATTCAGAATTAAGTTCAATTTAATAAGGTTTTACTATTCTAAAGGACTACACCAGGAAGTCTCTGGGCAGGAGCTTCAAGAGAAAAACATTTCTAATTCTGACAGAATAACTCTTAAGCCAGTGATTAACAGACCGTGTAAACCTGGTTCACGGCCAAGTTAGTGCAGATATTTTTGTTTAATTTCTAAAATAAACTATTTAGTTAAAAAAAAATCCAAGGCCAGGTGTGGTGGCTCAACCTTGTAATCCCAGCACTTTGGGAAGCTGAGGCAGTGGGTTGCCTGAGCTCAGGAGTTCAAGAACAGCCTCAGCAAGAGTGAGATCTTGTATCTAAAAAAATAGTCAAGTGTTATGGCCTGCGCCTGTAGTCCCAGCTACTTGGGAGGCTGAGGCAAGAGGATCACTTGAGCCCAAGTGTTTGAGGTTGCTGTGAGCTATGGTAACACAGTACTCCACTGAGGTTGACAAAGTGAGACTCTGCCTCAAAAAAAAAAAATCCGCAGAATTCCAAAAAAATTTTCTATGCATATGTCATTGTGTTGCATAGTGGTTTCAATTTCAGTCTTCCCAGGCTTTCCCCCACCAACATTAAATGATTATTTTTCAGGTTTAAAAGGTTTCTTTCTTTCTTTTTTTTTTTTTTTTGAGACAGAGCCTCAAACTGTCACCTTGGGTAAACTGCCATGGCATCACAGCCCACAGCAACCTCCAACTCCTGGGCTCAAGCAATCCTCCTGCTTCCACCTCCCAAGTAGCTGGGAGTAAAGGCGCGTGCCACAACACCTGGCTATTTTTTGGTTGCAGCCGACGTTGTTTGGCAGGCCTGGGCTGGATTCGAACCTGCCAGCTCAGGTGTATGTGGCTGGTGCCTTAGCCACTTGAGCCACAGGTGCCGAGCCGGTTTAAAAGATTTCAAAATACTATGTACAAGATAAATAAAACAAACTACACTGAGAATCACTATAAAGCAGAACACAAACATACAAGTTCTTTTATTGGACACAAAAATTATAATGTCAATCAAATTCCAAAAAAAAAAAAATTCAAAAAAGGCAGGAAAATTAGACCATCTTAGCAAAGGATGTATTAACAAGATGGACCAGGACAAATCCCCTAACTTCAGGATGAAATTTCTTTTCTATGCCTTCTAGCCAGCTGCCTGGCTTTCCTTTTTTTTTTCTGTGTTGAGTTGTATACTTCATGATCATGATGAGTTGTATACTTCATGCCTCTGGTAGCTTATCAAACATCTCTTCTTCATCAGCCCTCTGTTTCTGTCTTGCAAGCTTCTCTGTCCTCTGCCTGGCGTTCTTGAGAAATACTGGCTTATTATATTTAAATTCTGAGCCTATGTCAGGCGTGAGTGGGTCATCAGAGTTGGGTTCTGACATAAGCAGCTGAATAGAGGTCAACACAGTTGCAGTGTTAAGGGATGGTCTCCAGGCACTTTTTGGTGGCAATTTGAGAACATCTAGACAAATCTTTCCAGCAGAATCAATGTTTGGATGATAAATTGGAGTGAGAAATCGGATCTGAGGAGATTCAAATGGATACCTCTCAGGAATGATAACTTCCAGGTTGAAAACACCTTTTTCATAAGGTGTGTTGGCCCCACTTGATATCTGAATTCACAGATCACCATTTGGTCTTTATCTTGCCAGTATGTGATGCTTGAGGGTGGCTCTGTGGCTGACATGTGCAGTCTCTCTTTGGATGTGAGGCTCTCTGCATGATCCCCAAGTAAAAGAAACCACAGTTCATTGCTCCACACTAAGATGCACTCGCAATACCAGTCTTCCCAGCCTCTAATGTGCAAAAGGGGATCTGATGACCTGTAGATTTTTATTCATTAGACCTGGGGTGGGAGCCAGAGAATCTACAGCTCTAAAATGCTCCCAGGGAAGCCAGTGTTGAAAGAGTTTGAAAGTCAGACTTTGAAAGCCAGAGATTTGGAGCTGGATCAAATTCTAGCTCGACTGCTTCTTCATTTTGTGTCCTGGGGCAAGGGGCTTAATCTCTCCTCTCTGTGCCTTAGACTCCTCCTTTGCAAAATGGAGTAATAATAATAATAAATACATCAGAGAAGCATTGTGAAGATTAGATTCATTAATGAATGCAAAGCAATTCAAACAGGGAAAAAAAAAACAACTGGCATTATACTACACATATGGTTGCCACTTGTTTTTTCATTTAGCAGTGCATCCTGGGCATCTTTCCATGTCAGTGGAATAAAATCTACTCCCTTCTCTCTAACAGCTACATAGTATTCCACAATGAGATGCATCTTAATTTGCTTCGTTCCAATGGATTTTTTTCTCTTTTTAAAAATTGTGTTAAAATGTACATAATGTGAAAATTTTCCATTTTCACCATTTTTAAACATACAGCTCAGTGTAGAAGTGCATTAAGTACGTTCATACTGCTGTGTGACTATCACCACCATCCATCTCCAGAACTTCACCATCCCAAACAGAAGCCCTGTACCCTATCAACATCGACACCCCATTTGCCCCCAATCCCTGGGAACCTTTATTCTACCTTCTATTTTTATGAATTTGCCTATTCTAGATTCCTTGTAGAAGTGGAGTCATACAATATTTGCCCTTTTGTGCCTCCAGTGAGTTTTCAAGGACGTGTTTTCTCAAGCAGCTTTCCTGTAGAATCCACACTCTTGAATCCTGAAATCTCTGATGAGCTGGCTATTGTCTCTCTCTGTGACTTACAGAGAAATTAGGTCTGAGGCACTGGCCCTCTATGGCGAGCAACATCTGGAGGCTTCTGACTCTGTAATTAACAAAAGCAATTATCACTTTCATTCCCTGAGCACCTATCACAGGCCAGCACTGGACAGTGCTTTGTGAAGTTAGGAAAAATGACCCCCTTCTGTACATGCATAAACTAAAGACCAGACAGGCAAAATGACTTATCTGCTGTTCCTTAACTTGCTCAGGGACAGACACGGCTCTAGTTAGGTCTGGTTCCAAATCCCAGGCTCTTTCAACTACCTAGCAGTCTGATAAACAAAAAACAATTACAGTAGAACCTCCAAACTTGGCTGCCTCCTTAAGTTGACCTAATTTTCATAAACCAGACATGCACCACATATACATATCAGTACAATAGGCCTCGTTCCTTATGCTGACCACCTCTGTATATTGATCACTTTGTTACAGTCTCTTGGGTGGTCAACTTACAGAAGTCTACTGCATTTCCAGTATTTTTTTTTTTTTAGATAGAGTCTCACTATGTCGTCCTGGGTAGAGTGCTGTCTGTGTAGTCACAGCTCATAGCAACCTCATACTTTTGGGCTTAAGAGATTCTCTTGTCTCAGCATCCCAAGTAGCTGGGACTACAGGTGCCCGCCGCAATGCCTGGCTACTTTTTTTGTTGCAGTTGTCTTTGTTGTTTTAGCTGGCCTGGGCCGAGTTTGAACCTGCCAGCCTTGGTGTATGTGGCCGGCACCCTACCCCGTAAGCTACAGGCGCTGCCTATTTCCAGCATTTTTAAAGAACACTCTGATAAACACAGGTAGAACTTTAAGCAATCTTGACATTGAAAATTCATATACGTAGCCAAAATAAATGGGATGTTTGCTAAACAAAAGAATTAATTCATCACAGAACCTCTCTTGAGCAAAAGCTTCTCATTTTTTACTCAGTATTTGAGATAGGGGACATTTTCAAATGCTTGTGTGTTTGAGTATAGATTTATACTGCCTGCTATTGTTCAGCCTCATTTTTAACAGGGTCTCATCCTCATCACAAGAATATGTTGATTCAGAATGGGAGTTAAGCAAACAAAGGATTAGGGGAACCTCAACAAACAGTTCTTTATAGAGCTAGCCCTATCCTAAAACACGGCAGCCTTTCCCTTCAGCTCTTCAGAAGGAACCAGAACACTCAGAAGCAAGCTCTGAGTGATCCCGGACATGCAGAGCAAAAGTCAAAATGCTAGTTTCATTTCTTAAGCTATTCTCTGGGCAACTAAATGGGCAAGTGTGTGAGTGTGTGTACATGTGTATCCAATTACTTATAAAACTAGACTCAAATGTTCTACTTTAAAAAAACAACCCTTTCCATTTGATGGGAAAATCCTCTAAAATTATCCATAACTATCACATCTAAAAATTCCCTTATTCTCTCCTACGAGGTGTCTTTTGTCTCTTGTTTTTGCCAAAAAGAAAACCCGCTGTGTATGTTTTGCATCACCCTCTTCACGTGCTCAAGTTCAGGATCATCTTCACCAGCTCACATGTTGTTTTGGCAGCCCACATGCATTCTTTCCTGCTTCCGCCTTTTAAAGGAGCCATGTTCAGCCAAGTGGGACTGCGGCTATGATCCCAGCAGCTGCCAGATGGACGGACTGTGTGTTGTGATTGTGTGATGTTATGAGTTGGGTCTGTTTTGACTAGCTGGATGTTAGATTGAGGCAATTAGGGAAGGCTTGATAACTCTAATACAATGTGTAACCCAAAGCCATTATCTTATTATTCATCATGAACACCAACAAGAGAAAAAAATTATGATAATATCTGCAAGGACTCCAGAAAAAGGTTAAGATTTTCTAGACATGATGCCTTTTAGTGACATGGGTCAAACTATTTAACATTTTTGTGATGACAAGCAACAGCCAACCCCTGCATCGGGATTTTGTTATTAGGCAAACTTCTTTTTTTTTTTTTAGACAGAGTCTCACTATGTTGCCCTGGGTAGAGTGCCATGGCATTGTAGCTCACAGCAACCTCTAACTCTTGGGCTCAAATGACTGATCCTCTTATCTCAACCTCCCGAGTAGCTGGGACTGCAGGTGTCCGTCACAACGCTTGCCTAGTTTTTAGAGACCAGGTCTCATTCTTGCTCAGTTGAACTCCTGACCTCCAGTAAGCTACCCATCTCGGGCTCCCAGAGTACTAGGATTATAGGTGTAAGCCACTGTGCGTGGCCTAGGCAAACTTCTAATTTGTTGTTATAAATAAGTCTGAAATTCAAATTATATGTATTTCCATATAGCTTTGAAGGCTCTATAAGAAATGATCCCCTAAAGACCACGGCTGTAGACAGTAAGGAATTGAAGGTCCAAAGCATGCTGGGAAATTGATCTTATTATTATCTTTATTTTTTAATTATTATTTTATTCGAGATAGAGTCTTGCTTTGTCACCCAGGCTAGAGTGCTGTGGCATCAACCTATCCCACAGCAACCTCAAACTCCTGGGTTTAAGCAATCCTCCTGTCTCAGCTTCTTAAGTTACTACAGGTGCCTGCCACAGCACCTGGCTAATTTTTTTGTTTTTTTAGTAGAGACAGAATTTTGTTCTTGTTCACAATGGTCTCAAACTTCTGACCTCAGTGATCCTTCCCCGCTGGCCTCCCAGAATGCTAGGATGACAGGTGTGAGCCACACTGCCCCAGGCTGCTTTCCTTTGTATTTTTTCTTGCTGCCTCATACAGTAGAGTTCCTTCAACTCCCGCTAATGAGCTGCAAATTCATAGAATAGCCACTCACACTTTATACCATCTGTTCACAGAATATTTTGTACCTTCTCACTCATCTTTGGGGGGGATGGCAGAGAATGATCTTTAATGAGGAAAAATGGAGACATTAAAGAGAAATGTGTTCCTTCCCCTCCTTCCTGAATGATTCAGCCCTGAAGTGTGAAATGAAACAGAGTGAGGTGGACATCCATAGGGTAGGGAGAGACGGTAGGCTGGTGTGTGGCAAAGCTGTGCTAGGTCAAGGGACTTCTGTGCAAGGAGGAGGCCTGACCTGGGGAATAGGAGCCCACAGAATGAGGGGCGTCTACTCATGGAGGAGCTCAGTGCACGCATCAGAGCATCTGACACGAGGGTAGCCTGCCACGAGGCAACAGAGACTGAGCAGAGAGAAGAGCACTCAGAGGGAGGGGAGGGCGGAGGAGTTAGGGGGTTGATCAAATTCATAAATATACTGAGGTTCTCACTGTCAGAAAGGGGAAATACAAATATGGAAAGGAAGAGCGCTAAGATGAATTGTAGTGTCGGATTGGAATTGAATGTGTTAGTATGAATCAAGGTTTTCAAGATGGAGAATAGATAAGTGGATGGATAGATATATAGAAATATAAACACGAATGTGTGTATGTGTATACATAGAATAGCAGATGGACTCTGAGATGGTCCCAGTTATCCGAGCCCTGGGTCGCCCTTACATCTGCTACTTAGTAACATGATAGCAAAGACATGAGTGTGAACTTGAATTTTAAAAGGGAAGAAAATTGCTGGGCTCAAGTTAGTGGGGGACTTCTGTGGAATAAGGGACTTTGTGAACTGGCCCTCAAATGAAGCCCTTGAGAAGGCCCCCAGTGATCTTCTCCCCCTTGGTATTCACAGCCTTATGTAATTCCCTCCCCTTGAGTGTAGGCAGAGCCTATGACTCGCTTCTAACCAACAGAATACAGCAAAAATAGTGGGATGCATTTCTGTGATCATGTTACATAAGGTTATAATGCCTTTCGTACTAGGAGACTCTCCTGCTGACTTTGATACAGCAAGCTACCAGGTAGTGAGTTACCCGAGGAAGAAGCCCACGTGGCAAGGAACTGCAGGCCGCCTCTAGTCAACAGCCACTAAGAGCCTGAGGCCCCCAGACCAACAAACCCACAAAGACCCAAATCCTATTGCCACATGAGCTTGGAAGAGTGTCTTTCCCTGGTTGAACCCTGAGATAAGACCATAGCCCCAGCTGACACTGTAGAACTCCAAAGCAGAGGGCACCACTAAGCCATGCCAGGCCCTTGACCCACAAAATCTGCAAGGTGATTAATGTGTGTTGTTTCAAGCTGCTAAATGTGTGGTGCTTTGTTACACAGCAACCATCAATTGCAGTCAATTAGCAGTTGACTAATACATATTTGTATACGTATTTCTTAGCTCTCACTGGGAAGACCTGGGAGCAACAACGGTCTGCTAGCAATAACCACACTGAGTGCCTGATTTTGCCTTCAAATACCATTGTCAATTAAAAGGAACCATGGCTCCTTGGAGAAATGGCTGATTCCAGGTCTGTGGCATGGAAAGTCCAGGATGAGCCTGGAACATCTTGTTGTTCCAGAAAGTAGGGATGTACCCAAAGAATGATAGGGACACATTAAAAGGGCACAGAAGCCAGCTAGAAGGGGCTCCCATAGACCTACTCAGGGATAGTTTGAGCATCCAAATAAATGATCATCATAATGAGTTATAAACTTCGTGAATATAATTAGAAACTACAAGTCCATAGAGCTATAAATAAGTAAAGGAATAAATTGAAAGCTTGATGAGGAATGGGATATTTAGATCATTTCAAAGTACTTCTCCACAGATATTTATTAACTGCAAAGAGGAAAAGAGTATCCTCATAGTGGAGAAGGCTGGCAGATACCACCCTTCTCAGTGATTACAGTTAACATCATCAGGTCTGGGGTGCATTGAGATCAGGCGGCACCTGATAGGATGCCCTGAGAAGAAGACAAGGCATTTCTATGATATTCCTGCCCAAGATGCATAACCTGGATCTACTCACAGGCAAACCTAAATATGGAGATGCTGTAAAAATAACTAGCCTGGAATCTTCAAGGTGTCAGGGTCAGAGAAGTCCAAGGGAGACTGACTGCCGTGGCTATAGACACACAACTATTAAATGCAGTGTATGATTTTGAACTAGACTCTCAGGCTGTAAACAGGGTTATTTGGGCAACTGGCAAAACTTGAATGAGGTGTCAAGATTAGATGGTGCTAGTGTGTCAGTGTTCCTTTTCTGATCCTGATGGTTGTATTTGGTTATGCAGGAGAAAAACTTGTGTGTAGAAATTCCACAAAGGTGATGAGACATTATGTTGGCTAGGTACTCTCAAAGGGCTCAATAAAAAAAGTTCTTTGAATTGTGTTTCTAACTTCCCTGTAACTTTGTTATTGTTTCTTTTTTTTTTTTAATCACAAAAAGGAAGAAATTCTGGTCCAGTGATTCTCAAAATGTGGTCTGTAGACCAATAGCAACAGCACTAGCTAAGAACTTGTTGGAAGTGTGAATTCCAGATTGGTCCTTCAGGTGATTCTGATGTACTCTGAGAACCACTGCACTGGCCCATTTATTCAATTTTAACATTGAAAAGCCATTTTTTTTTTTTTTAGCTGAGCATGATTCCCACTATTAAACACAAATAAGACTGGTATTTTAAACATCTACCCTGATTTATAATTCATTATGAAGTTGAAAAGACTGATACTAAGAAGGCAGAATAATATATTTTAGAACTCTTTTGAAAAAAAGAAGGAAGGAATTCCAATTTATTGAGAGCATGCTATATACCAGGCTTCAGGCTAGTTTCTTTCCCACAGGAGAGAAAATTCATAGATTTTTCAGGATAGCCTCCAGAGATTTAGTATGAATCTTCCACCCCAATTCATTGAATGTTCTAGTTTTTTTAGAAATCCATTCACCATATTCAACACTATTTTTTTTTTTTTTGAGACAGAGTCTCACTATGTCATCCTGGGTAGAGTGCTGCGGCATCACAGCTCATAGCAACCTCAAACTCCTGGACTCAAGTGAGTCTCTTGCCTCAGCCTCCCAAGTAGCTGGGACTACAGGCACCCACCACAATGCCTGGCTATTTTTTGGTTGCAGTTGTCATTGTTGTTTTAGCTGGCCCAGGCTGGGTTCGAACCTGCCAGCCTCAGTGTGTGGCCAGCGCTCTACCTACTGAGCTACAGGAGCCACCCAATATATTCAACAACCATTGATCTCCTTCTATGTGCCATGAGTAAGCAGAGCTTACTGGAAGTTATACTGCAGTAGAGTCACATACAAGTACTTGGTGCTATGACAAAAATCTTCATAGCACGTGTTCTTAAAATAAGAGATTTATTGAGATACAACTCACATTTAACATGTACAATTCAATGGTTTTTAGTATATTCACAAAGTTGTATATCACCACAATTCATTATAGAATATTTCACCACTCCAGGATGAAATCTGGTGGTACTCACCGGCAGTCATACCTCATTCCCTCCTCTCCCTGCCAAACTAATCTACTTTCCATCTCTATAGATTTGCCTACTCTGGACATTTCATATGAAAGGAATTGTAAAATATGTGGCCTTTCATAATTAATATGACATTTTCAAGTTTTGCCCATTTGTTTTCAGGGTAACAAAGAGAGATTTTATTTACAAAGAACAAAGAGAAAGTTTAGAGCACTTCAAAGAGAGTTGGAAGTGGGCCCTTCTCAAGAAGGAGAAAAAGTGAGAGAGACCGAGGTTCATCCATGTTGATATTCATTTATCAGAACTTCGTTCCTTTATACATGAGTCATTACAAAAGTTTTGAGATACATAAACATCAAGAAATATGAAATCTGTGTAGACAGAAACAAATGAAGCCCTCCCAGCAACACCAATAAGTGGAACAAGCTGAAATTTGCACTGCTGAATCACAAAGGATGCTGTCAACGGCTCGGCGCCTGTGGCTTAAGCGGCTAAGGCGCCAGCCACATACACCTAAGGTGGCGGGTTTGAATCCCCAGCCCGGGCCCGCCAAACAACAATGATGGCTGCAACCAAAAAATGGCCCGGCGTTGTGGCAGGTGCCTGTGGTCCCAGCTACTTGGGAGGCTGAGGCAGGAGACTCGCTTGAGCCCAGAAGTTGGAGGTTGCTATGAGCTGTGATGCCATGGCACTCTACCCAGGGGGATAGCTTGAGGCTCCGTCTCAGAAAAAAAAAAAAAAA
>CAUYQV010136579.1:0-49513 GCA_963574575.1 Galagoides demidoff | reverse complement strand
AAAAAAAAAAAGAAAAAAAGGAAATTCTGGAGTTGAAAAATGTAAAAAATGAAAGTAAAAATGCAATAGAAAATGTCAATAGCAGAATTTGTCAAGTAGAAAAAGAACCTGTGAATTAAGAGATAGGTTATTTGAAAATATAAAGTCAGAGTAGATAAAGGGGAAAAAGAGAAAGGGAATGAAGAAAGATGTGGAACATCTGGGACAGCATCAAAAGATCAAGTATTTCAAATATAGGAGTTTAAGAAGGAGAGAGAGACATTGGGCCAGAAACTTATTTAAAAAAATAAAGCAGAAAACTTTCCAAATCTGAGGAAAGATAAAAATATCCTGGTACAGAAAGGTCAAAGGTTTCTAATAGATTCAATTCAAACATGACTATACCAAAATATATTATAATTTAAACTATCAAAAACCAAAGGTAAAGAGAGCATTCTTAAAGCAGGAAGAGGAGTAAAAAAGCATATAATAAATAAGGGTGTTCAATAGGTTAGCTGTGATCTTCTCAGCAGAAATCTGAAGAAGAAAGAGAGTGAAGTGATATATTCAAAATACTAAAGGAAAAAATAACCTGCCAAACACAAATAATTTACACAGCAAAGTTGTCCTTCAGAAATGAGGGAGAAAGAAAGACTTTCCCAGATAAACAAAAGCTGAGGGAGTTCATGACCACCAGTTTTGTTTTATGAGCAATGTTAAAGGAGTACTTTAAATGTAAAGAAAAGGACACTTATTAGCAACACAAAACATATGAAAGTAGAAATACCACCAGTAAATGTAAGTACATTATTAAATTCTGAATATTCTAATCCCATAATGGTGGTACATAGAGGACTTATATCTATATTATAAAGGCTAAAATAAAAATCATTACAAATAATAATAGCTACTCTAATTTTTAAGGGACCCACAATGAAGTTGTAATTGTGATGTCATACACGCAAAATTGGGGAGGTTGTAGGAAGATAAAGTCAATATTTTTAATGTGATCAAAGTTAAAGTGAAGCCTATTATGAGATGTTTATGTAAATGTTAAGGCAATAAAATATTAAAAGCCAACATTAGATACAAAAGAAATAAAAAGTAAGGAATCAAAGCATACTAATGGAGAAAAAGCACCAAACACAAATGAAAACAGCAATAGGGGAAAGAAAGTACAAAGGCTTTACACAATAACCAGAAAACAACTAACAAAATGGCTGTGGTAAATCCTTGCTTGTCAATAATTACCTTGAAAGTAAATGGATAAAATTCTCTAATCCAAAGACATAGAGTGTCTTAACAGATTAAAAAAAAAAAAAGGACCTAGTTATATGCTTCCTGTAAGAAACTCACTTCACTTTAGGAAAACACATAGACTAAAAGTGAAGGCATGGGAGAAAACATCCTATGCAAACAAATCAAAAAAGAGCACTGTACTTATATCAGATAAAATAAAGGTAAAGCCAAGGTATGAAAAGACAAAAGAGATCATTCTAGTATGACAAATGGGTACATTCATCAACATGATATGTTAATTATATTAAATTGTATACAAATTTTAACAAAGGAAAAACTGTATTAGTATTACAATTATAACACAATTTTCCCTTTCTTAAAATATGTATATATATTTTTGGGCACCCTGTGCATATTTATACCCAACATCAAAGCACCTTAATATATAACACAAATGTTTATAGATTTAAAGCAAGAGACAGACTGTAATGCAACACAGTAAGGGACTTTAGTACCACACTTTTAACAATGAACAGGTCATCCAGACAGAAAACAAAAAAATATTGCATTTGAACTACATTTTAGATGACATGGACCTAACAGACATGTATAGAACATTATACCTAATAGTACCAGAATATACATTTTTCTTATGTTACTTAGAACATTCCCCAGGATAGATTGTATTTTGGCCTACATAAGTATTAACAAACTTAAGAAGATTGAACTTATGTCAACTATCTTTTCTGAGTGGAAATCAATGATGGGAGGAATTTTGGAAAATTTATAAATAAGTGGAAATTAAACAATATGCTTCAGAGCAACCAATGGGTCAAAATAAAAAGTAATTTAGAAAATATCTTGTGACAAACAAAAATGGACACACAATACACCCAAACCTATGAGATGTGGCAAAAGCTAGTCTAAGAGGAAAGTTTATAGCAACAAATACCTACATCAAAAAAGAAAAAGAATCTCAAAATTTCAGGCTAATATCCTAATATTCATGATGAGTGTAGATGCAAAAAATAAATAAATAAATATTGGCAAACTGAATTAAATAACACTTAACAGGATCATATGCCATGATCAAGTGGGATTTATCATTGGGATGGAAGGATGGTTCAACCAATGCAAATCAACAAATGTGATAAATCATAGTAACAGAATGAAAGACAAAATGTGTATAATAATCTCAATGGATGCATAAAAACATTTGAAAAAAATTCAGTTATCCTTTCATGATAAAAATTCTCAACAAATTAGGTATAGAAACAATGTATGTACTTCAACACACAAAAAAGCTGTATATGACAAGTCTACAGCTAACATCATAATCAATGGTGAGAAGTTGAAAGCTTTGTCTTTAAGATCAGAAGCAAGACAAGAGTATCCACTCTCATCACTTCTATTCGACATAGCACTGAATGTCCTAGCCAGGACAATTAGGCACAAAATAAAAGAGAAAGAAATAAAGGCATCCAAAGTGAAAAGGAAGAAGTAAAATTATCCCTGTTTACAGATGGTGTCACCTTAATATAAAAAAATCCTAAAGGCGCCACCAAAAAACTGTTAGGACTAATAACTAAATTTAGTAAAATTATAGAATATATAAAATTATTAGGGTTTTTATATACTAAAAACAAACTATCTGGTTAAAAAAATAAAAAATATCCCATTTACAATAACTATACAAAGTAAAATAACTTATAAATAAATTTAACCAAGAACTTGAAAGATCTATATGCTAAAGACTATAAAACACTGATGAAAGAAATTGAATAATACACAAATAAATGGAAAGATATTCCATTTAAGTGTATTAAAGAATTTATATTTTTAAAATGCCTCTACTACCAAAGTGATCTCCAAATCTGATACAATCAGTATCAAAGTTGCACAGAAATTGAAAAAACAATCCCCAAATTCATATGGAATCAAAAAAGACCCAAACAGAAAAATTCATTCTTGAGCAAAGAAAAAAAAAAAATAAAGCTGGAGGCATCAGACTATCTGACCCCAAAATATACTACAACGCTATAGTTATCAAAAGAGCATGGTGATGTCATAAAAACAGATGCATAGATCAATGGAATAGAATAGAGAGCCCAGAAAGAAATACTCAGAAATGTCAGTGAGTATAGAGCAAAAGCAAAAAGAACAAAACCTTTATAAACAATTTATCTCTTTTGCTACAAGACCAAGGGGGAAACCCAAAAAGTCAAAAACTTTCTCTACTCCAGTGAAACCTCATATAAAAACTGTTGCCCCACTTCTAACCATTGTAGTCACAGCTGAGTGGAGACACTGAAGTTTCACCCTTCTAAGGATATAACAAGGCAGCTCATAAACCCTTCCAAGGATAGTGTCAGAGAAGACCAAGTAAGGACTTTTATTCCACTAATATTGCAATAAGGCTCTGCAGTGTCAGAGAGATCACCCCTATCAAGCATTGATGATTAATATCCCATCTCAGGTATCAAAGGTATCAACTGAGTCTGAGTGGGGACCTAGACTTCTATTTCCATTTAGAAAAAATGACATAGCACCACTCATGTCTTTCCCTTCTTGGGCAGATTTAGGGAAAGCCATTTAAAATAGAAGGTTTAATAATACCCCCAATTACTTTGACTTAATTATTACATATTATATGCTCATGTCAAAATATTAGTTTTACCCCCACAAATATGTAAAAATATCATGAAAAAAAAGAAAATCTCACCAAAGGAATATTCTTAAGATATGATTACCAAATGGAAATTTCAATATGAAAAATACAATAACCAAAAGTAAAAAGCACAGTTGATAGGCTCAATAGCAGAATAGGTAGAGCCAAGGAATGAATTAATGAAGTAGGAAATAGAATAGATCAGACCAAATCTGAACAACAGAAGGAAAGTGGACTTCTAAAAGGGAACAGAGCCACAGAAACCTGCATGACGACAAAAGAACTAACATTTATGTTATTAGAGTTATGGAGGGGAAGGAAACAAAGGATGGGGCTGAAAAAAGTACTCAAATTAATAATGGCTATCTCCCCAAATTTGGTAAAAGGCATAAGTCTACAGATTAAAGAAAGTGAACGAATCCCAAGCTGGATAAACCCAAAGAAATTCATACCAAGATGCATTATAATTAAACTTTTACAAATTAAAAAAAAATTTAGAGCATCAGAAGAAAGTTTCATTATATCTATCAATACACAAACAAACAAAAAAATTCAAATAATAGATTTTTAAAATCAGAAACTGATAAAAAGTCTACTATTTTCTATTTCAATATCTACTATTTTCTGACCATGTCTAGAAGAAAATGACATGTTTTTCAGAATCTTAAAGAAAAGATCTTCCAGCCCAGAATCCTATATACCACACAAATGTTCTTCAGGAATAAAGGAGAAATCAGTGTATTTTCAGATGGAGGAAGACTGAGAGAATTATCATCAGTAGATCTATCTTAACGTAATCCTAATGCAATGGAAGTTCTCTAAACAGAAATTATGTGATAAAAGAAGAAAATTTGGGACGTAAGAAAGGAAAAACATAAGCAAAAACATGGGTATTTTCTCCTCTTGAATTGTCTAAATTGTGTATGATAGTTCAAGTAGAAATTATAAAGTCTATGTAGTTCTAAATCTGGATAGATTAATTACTTAAGGCAGTTATATTGTAAATGGAGAAGGGTAAAGGAAGATAAATTGTTTATCTATCTATACATTAGTTAAACTGGTAAAATGATGACCTTAGTAGACTGTGTTTTTCTCTCAGATTTTCTCTCTGTCTAAAATGTAATATTTAGAGCAACCGCTAAAAAAACTAAATGTAATGAGATATTAAAAACAGCATAGATATGCACATTGGGAATTTAAGAAGAAGAGAAATAAAAAGGAGCAGAAAGATTATTTGCCAAAAAAAAAAATGGCCCCAAACTTTCAAAATTTAATGAAATTTTTCTACATACCCAAGAAATTCAATTAAATCCAAGTGGGGGTAAATTCAAAAGATCCTCAAGACATATGATCAATTGTTGAAAGACAAGGGCAAAGAGGGAATCTTAAAAACAATAAGAACACAGTGATTCATCATGTTCAATCAATCCTCACTAAGAATAATGGACAACAACTTCTCATAAAAAATTATGGGCCCAGAAGACAGTGGAATGAGGTATTAAAATTGCTGAAAGAAAGACTGTCAACCCAAAATCCTATATTCAACAGAGCTATTCTTCATAACTGAAGGAGAAATTCAGATACCCCAGATAAATAACAACTAAAAGAATTCATGACTAGTAAACCTGCCCTATAACAAATGCTAAAAAGAATCCTTCAGGCTGAAATTAAAGACAGCTAGAAAGTAACTCAAATCTTTAAGAAGAAAAAAAGAAATGTGATCACATGAATAAATACATATTTATAATAAAATACAGGTTTTCAGTGCAGCCATCACTTGAATAGTATATATTGTAACCATTAAATAATTTTTCATCCCTCATCCCTTCCTACCCTTATGAGTCTCCAATGTCTAGTTTCATTCTCTATGTCCATGTGTATTCATTATTTAGCTCCCACTTATAAGTGAGAATGTGCAGTATTTGATTTTCTATTTCTGAATTATTTTACTTAAGATAATGGCCTTCAATTCCATTAAAATTTGTGTTCTTTGTTCTGTGTGGTCACTGAAGTCTCTGCCTGTTAGCTTTTTAGCTTAGTGGTCAGATAATGATTAGAGATTTCTTCAAATGTCTGGAATTAATGTCTTCTTGTCTTGGGAGCTATGTGCATGTCAGGCACAACTCCAACACTCAGTCACACAGTTTGTAACTTTTCCTAATCCACAGTCTAATTTCACAGTCTTTCCTTTCAAGCATTTTGGTTAATCTATATGGTTTGCCCCAGCTGTTATCCACTATATCACATAGCCATGAAGTGAATTGATTACCTATAATTGGTTTTGAAAAATGATGTTGAAAAAATGGTTTCTATAGTGGGTGGGCTCTGAGCCAGGTTAAAACCAGCTTGAGAGACTTCCAGGGACCATAAGACAATTCAAATAATGACTAATGTTCTGGAAATAAGGTTTTGAAGGAGCTTCATCATTATTTTTTCCATTCTGTTGGCTGTCAGGCTGCTGGTTTCTCTGTGATTACAGGCCATTGGTTTTCAAGGCTACATAAGAGCTGTAGAGGGCAGGATTGGAATAAGACAAGTTAAAGTGCTCTTGTTTCTGAGCACTTGGTCTTCTTACTGAGATTCAGCCTTCTTTCTTAAATACATGCTCTTCAAATTGTTATAAATGTTCAGTTAATTTCCAGAGTTCTGGGAAAGCTGATTCTGACCATTTTTGCCAGTTTCCCCTTGGCTTTTATGGAAGAGAAAATTTCATGAGGTTCTAACCACTATTTTTGCTGATACCACTGCTCTAAGATTTTATTATGTAGATTACATAACACATGCCAATAGATATTCATTTAAACACACATTCATATATTACAGTCCTTATGAATGGATTTTTTTCCAGTCAATTTTTTAAATAATCAGAAAAACTTAGTTCTTGGAAAGTGTATGCTATGGCTATAATGAACAATAAGTGATAGACAGCTACTGAGAGCAAATGGAACATGTTTATTCAATTTTCAAAAATAAAGCAAACCAATGTCTGTATTATTTCATGAACTTCTGTTTTCTATATGTTAAGAAATCATAACAGTAGTAGAAAATATGCGTATAATATAAAACTAGGATCTGTTAGTTTTAAAAGATAAAGGTTGTGGAGAAGAAAATCTGAGATTAATGAATTTATAGAAGTTATTTTTTTTATAAGGGACAATAGTGACTAAAACATGGATAGATGCATATCCTAGTCTCGTTTGTGCTGCCGTAACTGAATACCTGAGATTGGGTAATTTATAATGAGCAGACATTTGTTGGCCCCTAGTTTCAAAGGCTGCGGAATCCGACATCAAGTGCAGTATCTGGGGGGGCCTTCTTGCTGCATTATAACATGGTGGAAGGGAAAAGAAAGAGCAAGTGAGAGAGTGCAAGAGTAGAGACCCTCCTTCCAAGAGTGATAAGAAGCCCACTCTCACAATAATGGCATTCATCTATTTATAAGGGCTTTGTCTCTTAAAGGTCCCAGCTCCCAATACCATCACAATGGCAATTAAATTTCAACATTCAAACCATAGGAATGTATACAACTGTCATAGTACAATAAGCTGTCCTTTACACTCATTCTTTCAAGAAAACTGGACAGAGCATTAGAAATTAATTAAAATTCTAGCAAATCCTTCTTACACAAATGTAAAGTATGGCAAAACTTAGGTTTGTCAGAATTTGTCCTTTGTCCCTAATGTTATCATAGATTTAGAGATTATATTTTGATATGTTGTTCTATTTGGAGGAACCATGATATGACTAAAAGTATAACCAAGTATCTGTCTGCAAAAATATAATTTACCACTAGCAGGCTATGCTAGTCCTAAGGGCTATAAATTGAATAAAAATCTAGGAAGTACTTTCTTACTAATCGAAAGGAAATACCAAATCCTAGGCTCAGTACATTAGCAGTGATCTAAGGTCCTGCCAAGATTTGGCTTCTTCCATAAATCATGGAAACTGTGATGTACATGTACTAAGTCAAACCCCTTGAAAGTTCTTATATATTGATTTTAGTGGTTAGAAAGAAATTTTGTCCTTTTCATTTAATTTTAGCCAGTTGACTTTCTATGTTTTCTATTATTATATTTAAGTATGTATGTATGTATGTATTTTAAGAGAAAAAACTGAAGAGAATTTTAAGTATTTATATTTTTAAATTCCAAATTATTGAAATCTTCAATTTAGAGTTCTAAAATTAGTTATTATTATTTTCATTATTTATTTATTTTTGAGGCAGAGTCTCACTCTGTCACCCTGCATAGAGTGACATGGAATCATCATAGCTCATGGTAACCTCAAACTCCTGGGTTCAAGCAATCCTTTTGCCTCAGCCCCCTAAGTAGCTGGGACTATAGGTACCAACCTTTCCTCCTTATTAGTTTTTCTATTTTCAGTAGAGATGGGGTCTCACTCTCACTCAGGTTGGTCTTGAATTCCTGAGCTCAAGCAATCCACCCACCTGGGCCTCCCAGAGTGCTAGTATTACAGGAATTAGCCACTGCACCTGGTCTCTAAAATTAATTAATGTGAGCATAAAAGGTGAACGTGTAATGGAACAGATGCACTTAATTAAATTACATCATGCTCAGGATACATATAGTTGAAATTATCTGTTAGAATATAAAACATAACCCAGGCTATACTCTGCAGGGTGCCCACGCATCTATGTGGTAGTCTGTTTGAAGGGGTATAGCTGTATTCAACGTAAGAAATACTGGTAGGTCTAGTGAGGCTGAAGGTAGTGAAGACAGTGAAGTGGATGGATAGGAAGGTGTTCAGAGGGTGAAAAATCAACATGTTATTTCTTTTTCCTCCCCCTTAATATAATTCACTTCATCTAGATCATAGAATTTTTTGGCTTTAAATATTTCATTACCTTCTCATAAAATGTACTTTCGTGTCAGTCTTCCTCAGAAAAAAGTTCTGTGCTCTCTTTCCATATATTTGACAAATACTTCTAACATGTCTTAGGGAAAAAATCTTAATATGGAGACCTTCATATAGAAACTAACACAGAATCATTTTCAGTTGGCTGAAATTGAATTAGTTGGCAACCTTGAAATTTAGCAAGTTACTTTATACAGAAACACAGATCTTAAAGCTTTCCTTGAAAATGTGGGTGATGTATCCATGCTGGCTTTCTTGGCATGAGCATCCAGTTGGGGCTGAGTGGCTGCTCAGAGACAATGTGCTTTCCAGACTCTGATGGTCCTCATTCATCCACAGGGGCGTCCTTCTTCCTTCGGAGGCATTTAAGTTCACAAATTCTGCTCTAAGTTGTTTTTTTTTTTTTAAATTCCCTCTTTAAGTTGCAGGTGGTTTTAAGAATACTTCCTTTCAGTTTGGGCAAGAGTGATCAGAAATTTATATAGCTAATGTTCTGTGAAGATGGGGGAGGTAAAAATATTAACCGGATGTCTCTTGGCCACTGGAAGATAGGAAGCCCAGATACAAGTGTGAGACTCAGGACAAAGGCAAGTCAAGGAAAGAAGGGAGAAAAGTGATACGGAATATACACAAGTATTTGGAAGCACAGAGAATTGAGAGTTGAACTTGAGTTGTTGCAAAAAGCAACTTTTTCTTACTGATACAAAATATTTTACATATTTGTGGGGATATATGTGATGTGATATTTTGTTACATGTGTAGAATGTGTAATAGTCAAGCCCGGCTATGTGAGGTATCCATCATCTTGATTATTTATCATTTCTATGTATTGGGAACATTTCAAGTCCTCTCTTTTAGCTACTTTGAAATGTACAATATATTGTTGCTAAACATAGTCACCCTACTTTACTATCAGGTATTGGAACTTACTTCTTTTATCTGACAATACATTTGTACCCCCTACCCAACTGCTCTTCATCCTGGGCTCCCACCCAGACAACCTTCCCACCCTCTGGTAGCTGTCATCCTATTCTCTATCACCATGAGATCAACTTCTTCAGTTCCCACTAAAAGTGAGAATATGCAGCATCTGACTTTCTGTGCCAGATTTATTTCAATCAATAATGACCTCCAGTTCCTTCCATGACGTTGCAAATGACATGATTTCATTCTTTTATAGGACCTGATAGTATTCCATTTGTGGATAAAGGCCACATTGTCTTTTTCCATTGTCTGTCGAAGGTCACCTAGATTGATTCCATATCTTTGCTACTGTGAATAGTGCTGCAATAAACAAATAAGTGCAGGTATCTCTGTAATGCGCTGATTTATTTTCCTTTGCATAGATAGCCAGTAGTGGGATGCTTGGATTATATTATATTTCTATCTTTACTGTTATCATGAAATCTCCATGATGTTTTTATAATGTTTTATACTTTACATCCCTATCAACAGCGTACGAGAGTTCCTTTTTCTCCATCCACATCTTGCCAGTATTTTTTTTTTTTTGTCTTTTAATAATAGCCATTCTAACTGAGGCAAGATAATATCTCATTGTGGCCTTGGTTTAAATTTCCCCAATGATTAGTTGAATTGATCATTTTACATATACTTCTATGTCTCCTGGAGGAAATGTCTATTACATGTCCTTTGTCCACTTTTTAATGGATTCTTATTTTTTAATCATTGAGTTGTTGAGTTCTTCATATATTCTGGATGTTAGATCTCTATTGGATGAATAGTTTGTAAACATCTTCTTCTGTCGAACTGGTTGTCTTGCCACCCTGTTGATTATTTCCTTTGCTGTGGAGAAGCTTTTTAGTTTAATACAGTCCTATTTGTCTATTTTTTATTATCATCTCTGCTTTTGAGGCTTTAGCCATGGAATCTTTACTAGACTTATTTCTTTAAGTGTTTTCCTTATGTTTTTATTTTTTCCTAGTAGCTTTAGTTTCAGGTTTTATGTTTAAGTCTTTGGCCATCTTGAGCTGATTTTTATATATGGGAGAGGGGCGTGCAGTTTCATTCTTCTGCATGTGGATCTCATGAGGGTGTCTTTTCCCAGTGTATGTTCTTGCTGCTTTTATCAAAAATCAGTTGGCTGTAAATGTGTGGATTTACTTCTGGATGCTCAATTCTGCTTTATTTGTCTAAGTGTCTGCTTTTATACAAGTGGTGTGTTGTTTTGGTTATTATATACTCTTGTATTATAATTTAAAATCAGGTAATGTGGTCCCTCCAGTTTTGTTCTTTTTACTTAAGGTTGCTTCGTTATTTGGGCTCTTTTCTAGTTCCATATGAATCTTAAGATTGTTTTTTCTAATTCTGTGAGAAATGATCTTGGTATTTTGATAGGGACTGTATTGAATCTATAGATTGCTTAGAGTAGTATGATCACATCAAAGACATTAATTATTTTGATCTATGAGCATGGGATGTCTTGCCATTTGTTTGTGTCATCTTCAATTTCTTTTATCAGCATTTTGCAACTTTCTTTGTAGAGATCTTTCACTTCCTCGGTTAAATTTATTCCTAGAGGTTTGTTTGTTTTATTGTAAATGGGATTGCCTTCCTGATTTCTTTCTCAGCTAGTTCATGATTGATGTACTCAAATGCTCTTGAGTTTTGTTTGTGGATTTTGTATCTTGCAACTTCACTGAATTTATTCATCAAATATAATTTATTTGCAAGTTATAGATTAGGAGAGGAGGAAGCTTGGCAGAAGTTGTTGATCAGAAGTTATGGGTCCATGAAAAAAGAGACACTAATAGACAAAAGTTTCTGTAACTGGGTAAATGTTTCTTAGCTGGGGGGTTTTATAACTAAGGTTAAAGTAATTTATCTTTTATCGGAAAATAGACTTGGAACCTAGCAAGAAAGAAAGGAACAGGGAAAGAAGTAATTTGTATTTCTGAGAAAGAAAAGCCTGCCTGCCCGCCTCCCTTCCTTCTTCTTTCTTACTCTCTCTCTCTCCTTCTCTTTCCTTGCCTCTTTCTCTCTCTCTTCGAAAAACTTATGAGTCCTGTACTGTTCTAGTGGTGTACTTTATGTAACTGACTGTAAAATGTGACAGTATGTTTACTGGTATAAGAGATGTCAAAAGTACAATGGGGGAGGCCTAGGCTCAAATGAAGGGAGGTAGTGTGATGCAAAAACAAAGTGATGTAGAGCAACAGATATGTGGGTGATATTAGTCTCTACAACTTCTTAGCTAAATGGTTTTGAACAAATTATCTCTAAATCCTACTTTCCTTACCTCTTAACTTGGAATATCAGTATTTATTGAGCACTTGCTATATACTAAGTACATGCTGTACATTATTTCAGTTGATTTTTTTTAAAAGCACAACGAGAAAGGAAATATTTTCCTCTTTTTACTGAAGATGAAATGAAAGCAAAAGTTCTATTACCCCTTTTCCAAAGTTACACAGCTATTTTAATACAGGCTTTGTTATTATGTAGGTATGGTAAAGCAACAGATCAGGAGATGAGTCCATTGAAAAGATAGTGTGTTATATTTGCAGATCCCTAGAGGAGGGCACACTGTACCCTTGGGTAGGGGAGGGCCACATGGGAACTGGGATCAATGAAGAGGCAGAGAGAGGGGACAAGGGGTAGAAACCTGTATTGTGATTTCCATCAGAAGGAAAGTGTGGGAGGGGAGGCAGAATACTTAGGTTTAGAATTGGCTGGTTTGAGTGATTTCTGCAGCCTCTGGGTTGTGGGGGCTGTCTCTGGTTGTCTCATTCCTGGGCCTGGGGTTAGTAGGGCAGGAGGATAGTGGCCCAGAGGGCTAGAACCTGATAAAGAGGTGGTGGAGATTGTGGGTCTGAGTTGGTTGGTTTGCTTTTGGAAAGCAAGTGTAAGCTCCTATGTTTACTGTCTCTATGAATGTCTGTTTAATCATGGGAGGAACAGTCCCTCCAAGGTTGGCAAAACCCCTGATATCAAAAAAGTACCAGAATAAAGAGAATAAAAGACATGGTTAAGATAATAGGTTTTAAGTAAATGATGGATGAAGCTGGGATTGGATACTGGCTTCTTGACTCAAACCCAAGGCCTCAACATTTTGGGAAAGGGGAATAGGGGCAGAGATCTGAGGAGATAACCAAGGACCTAGGTTTGGAAGCCAGTTTTTTAATTGTACAAGTTAGTTGAGCTGACTTGCTGAACAAGACCACAGCTCTGCCATCTTTTGTGCCGTTTCACAATGAACCTTCATTATTCTGACATGTTCATTTTTCCCAATGGAATGACAAAGCATATGAAGTGCTGTAGGTGAGATTAGCAGAGAAGACAGCAAGAGATTCATAAAGAAAAAGCTAACCATGGTTATCATGGTCTATCTTCCTGGAGACCATGCTTCCTTTCCTCTTAGAAAGAATTTCCAGAAACACTAGCAGGGGCTCAAGATTTGAGGGCTGCTTTGGGCCCATTTTATCCAAGTTCCCTGAAGTGAAGGGGAGTTCCACTCCACATCAGCTCAGTTTGGAAAGGGAAGATAAGCAAGAGAGGAAGGGAGCGGCACTCTGTCTGCACCAGGAATTTCACTGCCCTTAGGCCTGGCACCCTTTCCTTTGTCCCAGTGACTGTGCAGTCCAAGTTCATGGTAGGAGATTTGCCCTTGGCCAGATGTTGGAAGATAAGCAGAAAGCAAAGATTAAGGAGAGGGACCCCATTCAGAACCATATTTCTGGGAGAAAATTGCTAGCGGTTTACTGAATTCAGGAAAGATCACCTGGAGTTACTATGTACAGAAAAATAATTGTAGAAGAATCTGTTTTTCATTTACTCAGCAAATTAATTGCTTCTTTACACATGTAATTCTGAATCGTTTACCAGTATATGACATTCCTAGAATTTCACAAGCTTTCTTTAAATAGTATACTTTATTTTCAGGCACAGTTGAAGAACTCAGTTAAAATTAATTTTGTTTATGAAAATAGATTGTGTATCATTTATTTATTGCAACTCAACAACTTGCTACGTGTGAGGATAGCTTAAATACAAGCTTAGTTGCAGAGGACATCATTGTTGAAAGAACATGAACCCTAAGAAATAGTGCTTTTTCAGTTTTATTTCACGTAATACTAAGTTTATACTTTTTATGTATGTGAGAATAAGCATAAATCATTTTTTAAAAATAAAAATGACTTAGTTTCTTTTAAAAGTGTCTTTCACAAGAAATTTTGTAATTTGTAGAATAAAGGCTTTAGGAAAAGGAGTGTATTTTATTTTGATGTGGTGAAAAGTGGCTTTGGGGGGGTGGTGCCTGTGGCTCAAAGGAGTAGGGTGCTGGCCCCATATGCTGGAGGTAGTGGGTTTAAACCCCAGCCCCAGCCAAAAACTGCAAAAAAAAAAAAAAAGTAGCTTTGGGAATGGAAGTTTTAGAGTCCTTCTAAATGAATCCTGTCCAGAAGATGGAGAATATATGACAAAATGACAAAAATTGATTTCAATATTGTAGTTAATAGAACATGTTAGGCAGCTCCCATAGCTCAGTGGGTAGGGTGCCAGCCACATACACTGAGGCTGGTGGGTTCCAACCCAGCTTGGGCCAGCTGAAACAACAATGAGAACTGCCAGAAAAAATTTGCTGGGTATTGTGGTGGGTGCCTGTAGTTCTAGCTACTTTGGAGGCTGAGGCAAGAGAATTGCTTAAGCCCAAGAGTTTGAAGTTGCTTTGAGCTGTGACACCATAGCACTCTACTGAGGATGACATAGTGAGACTCTGTCTCAAAAAATAAACAAACAAACAAAAAAAAAACTCCAATCTTAAAATGAAATGCTTTCAGGGTAGCAGAAACATTTGAATGATGGAGCCAAAATGTGACAATCATTGTGGTGTGAATTATTGTTTGTTCCTTAGGTTTAAATATCTGATTTCAAACATGGGTCACTATTGTTTAGAACAAATTCTAGTTTGCTAAGATGAATCTCTTAGTATTTGGTCAAAGAAGGGTTGGGAGGAGATTTGCTTCTATGAAATATTTTGGTACAGAAATCACTTTAAAAGTGGCTCAATAAGCATCCTGTCTTATAGACAACTCATTTTGTGGGTTATAGGATTTGTAACTAAAAAAAAAAAATTCTATTACTAAAGAGTTACTGTTTCCTATAATAGTACACTTGGAAAATAGTTCCCTAGGAGAATATACTCAGGGTATAGTTGAATTTTGAATGGGGAAACTTGAGAAAATTACTTTCTTTGGGAAGACTGCAATGACTAGCCAATCTTATATCCACAGATTGCTTAATTTTAAGCCCCACCTGAATCTCTTGTCGATTTGAATTTTGGGCTGATTTTGGGTAACATCTTCCTTACATGTGTGGCTCTGCTGGTGGTTTAGTGGCTACAGAACTCAGGTGAGTTTCCATCTAGTGAATTTCCATCTTAGGTAGATTTCCATTAGTTCATGTGATAGATTATTTTTTAAATAACTTGGTTTCATAGAGATTGTTGAAGTGCTGAGATTATGTGAGAACTGGCAGCAGATCTTCCGAGTGACTGATTCTTTGTCACTTGTAATAGGGATTTCAGGAGCAGAATTTCTGTGGGCATAAACCCAGCATGGCTTCCTTCTGGGTGAGTGGAAGGAAGGCAGGGTTTCTTCCCTGGGAGATCCTGGAGAGAAGAGCTTCTGATCTGATACAAAAGGAGAACATTAGCCTCCAGTTAGAGGACCAGCCAGACTAAGAGGAGGGAGAAACAAAAGAGAGAGGTTCAGACAGTCAGACACCAATGTAAAGGGTTCTTGTTTTGTATTACTCATCCCCTAAATCCCAGGGTTAGGCACTTCCATTGTTTTCTGTTTTAGACCGTGATGGTCTTTACAAATTTAATACATATGTAGTAATTCTTTGTAGTTGCTCAGAAATATCCAAGTAAAAGGTTTTAATCAACTTGCAGAAGTTTTAGGAAAGTTCTTGTGTAGTTTTCATAATACTGGATCAGTAAATAGGGCATCTCAATTTGGGGGTATTTATGTTGATGGCAAGGAACCCCAAAACCAATCTGAATGTTTTGTCTGTCATTTAACTGCCTTTCATTCAGCAAAAACCTTTCATATCTATGCTCTGGCTGATAAAATCATGCATAAATCCCCTCACAGTATTTGATCTTCAGAGGTTGTGAAGAGTCCTTATTCAAATCCATGGTTTATCCATTGAACTGTGAGACTTAGAGAATGACTTTGGGATGTCTCCCAGGGGTGGCATTGACCCAATGCCACGTCTGTCCAGTGGTGGGAGAGAGCATGTGAATGTGTGGATCTGTGGGTTGATACTTGGCTTTCTGGGGAGACAGTAATAGTGGCAGGCACCACTCTCCCTTATCACCACAGCTCACTCTACCCCTCACTGAGGGACTGGAACAAGAGCATAACTTGGGGGATATTCCAGATTAGGAAATTCTCCCATGGAAAGCTCACCTCTTCTTCTTGGTTTGGCAAAGTTGAGAAGTTGCACTGATGGGACCTTGATCATTTGCTCTTTTTTTCTTTTTACTGTTACTCCTTTGTTATTCTCTCCACAATCCTTCTGCTATGAAATAAAACCCTGCCATCTTGGCACCCCCTAATTCTTTGGTGCTTTTTGGCAAACAGGGCCTTACTGTCAGGGACATTAGTGTCTGACATAACCCTTACTGGTGAGCTTGTCTTCCACGCCTTTAAATCTGACCTTCCCTGGGTTGGTTAAATACATTCTACACATATGAGGCAATAAACACAGAATTTGTTAATGCCTCTACCTTGTTAGATCACTGATTATTCGTAATAATGCACACATTATGGTTTTAAAATTAGAGGGCTAGTGATGCAATAAATCCAAAGTGCGTTTCCTTGTACTTCATTTTGATAGAAATAAGTGGATGTGTGTGGACAGTGATGTTTTTCTGTCTTGTATGATGCACTCATTGGAGGTGAATACTGTTCTCACTATAAATATATGCACTCTCTTTGAGTGTATGAAGAGACATAAATAATTTCTAGAGAGATAGGATGCTGTTTCAGCTTTTATTATACCTTTTCCCACAACTAACCCATTGTTTTAAAACAAAGAGTGGATTATTTGCAGGACTATTCTGAAAAACATTTTCACAAACCCTGCTCTTGGGAGAGAGAGTAAATTGCAACAAAATTGATGGGGGACAATTCAGCAATATATTTTAAGGCTTAAAAGGCTCAGACTCTTTGAACTCTGTGATTTAACTGTTTTGAATTGTCTCTAAAGAGAAAAAAAGTCACAAATATCAGAAAGATTTATATCCTAGGAATCTTTATTGCAGAGCTAATAATAGTGGAAAATAAGATCTCCTTTATGTGTTCAACAATTGAGAATAATTAAATAAATTATGTAGAAGATATACAATGAAGTAAATATATGCATACAAAGTTATTTTTATGTATAGAAAGTGGAAAGAAATAACTAACTCCTGATGATAGTTATGTCTTGGTAGTGTGTGGGAAAATTTTATTTTCTTCGTTTTTTTTCTTTGTTTTACAATGTTTTCTGCCTTGGATATGCATCTCCTTTTTAATAAGAAAGTAGCATGAAAAATTAAAATAAAGAAGTCTTCGTTCTGATTATTCTTAACCAGAATAATCAACCATGTTATTAACTTGAATATTTTCAAGGATTGTTCATCTTTTTGATTATGTGAAAATTTTATTTATTTTTTTTCTTTATCCATTCCTGAAGCCAGGCTTCTGTTGATTTCACTATTTATTAGTCCTGTGATTCAAAGTGAATGAGTAGGGAGAAGAGAAAACAGACTCAGACTCATAGGACCTTCTTATAGGCTTATATTTGAATATAGCTTTTATTAATAAAAGATGAGAGAAAGTCTTTTAGTTCATGTGATAGATTATTTTTTAAATAACTTAGTTTCATAGAGATTGTTGAAGTGCTGAGATTACGTGAGAACTGGCAGCAGTTCTTCTGAGTGACTTTGATTCTTTGTCTCTTATGAAAGGAATTTCAGGAGCAGAATTTCTGTGGGCATAAAATCAACATGGCTTCCTCCTGGGGGAGCGGAGTGAGGGAGGGTTTCTTCCCTGGAAGAAGAGCTACTGATCTGACATAAAGAACTCAGATTCTTGTTTTTTTCCCCCTCTGAGTTTTCTTTTCTCTATCCTAATCTCTTCTAACAGCTTTTCAGTCACATACTTGAAAGGCTTGAGTACTTAGCACATTTCAACTATAGAGTACTGAGCAAGAAATTAAAACTGTACGTTCCATATAGTGATGATGGTATGGGCTGGCAAATTAACTCTATATAAAAAGAATCGCGCTCCTTATACATGTGTGTTTTTCTTGGTAGGCACTAAGACATTTCTGTTTTTATCATACTCATGTTCTTAACAGCATGGCCTGGTAAGTATTTTGTTACTGATTTGGAACAGTAGAAAATGTAATATAAGGAAAGACACAGGGCACACGCATCCTGTCTTTTTTTTTGTCTTTTTAAATGTCTGGTAGTTAAACATTTTTCTTTTAATGGCCTTTGTGAAGGATGAAATGAGTTGATTTGTGTGCAGCTAATTAGCCCAAGAAAGTTGTTCTTAATTGCTGTGGTGTTTGATGCCCCAAATTATTTTATTCGAATTGGAGAGACTGAAAGTAAAGTCTTTTAACTCTTGTCTTCTTCCTTGCCACTCTGTTCAGTTATGACTGTATCCAAACTATGTTGGATAAATAAGCTTCTCAGTCCTTTTTTTGGGAAATGAAATTATTCTAGGAAATGCACCCTGGTCCATTAAGATCCATTCAGGTACACTGTCTTAAAATTTCATCGACCACTGTACTGGATCCATAATGAGACACAACTCATACACTCAGGGCAGGCACTGAGTTACCACGTTGCTGTGATACATTTTAGAAAGCATTTAGATTGCTTTATATTGGGTGCTCTATGTTGAGATGATTTTTAAGAGACCTATGGAATGTGGGCTACTTTTCTAAGATATCCACTGAGAAATATTAAGGTTTTTTTCTGATTATAAAAGTAGATGATGATCATTGTAGAAAATTTGGAAAATTCAGACATGTTAAAAAAAGTAGAATTAACTGCAGTCCCCCAAACGTGGAGGTAAATACCATTAGCATTCTGTTGTGTTTTCTAGTCTTTTTTTCTTTTGCATATTTCTGTAGTTAGCTTAGAAAGATCCTTAGGTATTTCAGTTTGATTCACAAACAATTATACATTATTATTTCCCTTAGTATGAAAAATTATTCAGAAATATAATTAAGATTTATCGTATTTAATTAAAGAATTTTAAAAAATCCCCTACTTAGCAAGGGTTGCTTGACCTTGCTAATTACAATAATATAAATAATGATGTATTGAACATCTTATGCACACATTTTTGCCCATACACAACTAATTCTTTAGGACAGATTCTTGGTAATGGGATTTCTGGTCAAATAATATGTTTTAAACGTTTTAAATTCATATTGCCTGAAGCATTTTGAAAATAAAATTTATTAAAAAAATCAGGTCTATTTTCTGGTTATTGATAAGGCTGAAAGTGGGGAGATTGTAGAGCCTTATAAGTATTTAAACCTTCTTAGGAGCTCTTGATTAGCCAGAATGGTTCAGACTCTTGCAAATGCCGCTTCCACTCTTTGTGCTTCCATTTTCTCATTTTACAGAACAGCTAAGTAACACCAATTTTTTTTCTTGTTGCCTTTTTTAGAAAATTTTAAAGTAGGCTGATTGACAAGAATTTTTCAAGGACTTTGAAAATTAATGTGAAAAGTGCTGCAAAAGAATAAGTAATGCCCATCTGGTTGTTTACTTTGTGCTAGGGAACCAAAATCAGATGTTTGGAGCTCTCGTTGTTAGAGGTTTGGCTGGGAAAGCAGGAGACAATGAGACTGGCCAAAGCAGCATTTACTGTTCAGTATAATTTCAAAGGTATGCTAAGAGAAAGAAAGTCAGCCAAGAATTTATGAGTGGGTCAGAGGCAAAGTTGAGAGCTATCACCTGCTTCAAGGAGGACAGCTTTGGATGAGTTCATATATATGCATGGCGTACTGCTGCAGTCTAACTTTATGACTTTTAATGACTCCGACCACCTAATCACTTGTGAAAGGATGTGCTGGAGTTTGCCTTCACTCAGCTTGACAAGGTGATGGGAGGCATATATCTTCCTTACATGAAAACACTTGTCAGTTGCATCATATTTGGTAAGACAAGCACCAATGTCACCTTGGGGGGAAAGAAAAGTAACTCAGCTGACATCCAATGCATATGAGTCTCCAATATGCTGCAACATAGCCTAATTTCAAGTGAAATATGCAAATACACCCTATTTTGTCTGTAGTTTTTATTTTCCTGATGCTTTCCCTAAGTGCCACATCTTCTGCTGATGGAAACATTGTGTAACTTCTTCTGAGCTGATGCATATTTAAATACGCAAGGCGAGGAATTCTCCGCCTTTGAGTAGAAGCAACATGGCAAACCAAATGCAAATCTCTCAGTCGCCTGTTCTTGTTTTGTTTGTTTTCATTTTATTTTTGGACTTGGGCTGCACTTATATAACCAGTTTGTTGTAGTTCGATCTGCTGAATTTTAAGCTTTTTATAGGTGGTCGGGCAGTGGAGTGAGGTCAGGGCATCAAAGGTTCAGGACTAAGTTATGTGGGCGATGGAGGAGCATGGACGAGTGACTGGGTGTGTTGTGTTTATGAAGAACAGAGAAAGGGAGTTGGATGATAGATTCACATCTCTTTCTTATTCCTTTCACCGGACTTTTAAGAAGAATGTTAAAGCCAGGACGGTTTGTAATCCCCATGGTGGGTTTGTATATTTATTTGCTGTTGATTTCTAAATGACCCCTGCATTTGGGCAATGTACCTAAAGAATTTTAGGTATAAATGCATCCAAGAGACAAATGTCACAGACGAGGAAAATTCCTGAATCAGGCCCATGGTGTGGATGGTTTTCAGGGTGGTAGAGTCCTTTTCCCCAGGAAAGGAAAAGGTCGGTTGAAAATAAAACTGTTGAAAAGGTTTTAGTGCAAACCCGTCCAACAAAAGAAAGCCACTGAGGTATTCTAGTGTGACTGCATTGCTGATTGCTAGAATAGCTACATAGTAGAAAACAAAAAAAAGCACTTTGCCAGCCACGGACACTTGCCTTAATAGAATGTCCTCATCATCTAAGGAGATGAGTGGTCTCTCTTTGTCTACCCTGGAGGACCTAACCTGCCCAAGTTTGAGTGTTCTAGGACTTAAAACTCCCTACAGTACGCTCTTTGTCTTGTTTGTTGTTTGTTTTGACTCTATGTACAGTTACTGCAGATGGTTGTCTCTTACAGTCAGTTTAACTCAGTTTTGCAAATAGCAACAAAGGTTCCCTTTCATTTCACGTATAGGTTTCCTTCCATTGCTGCCAGTCTCGGGTATTTCATCACTTCTGAGCAGATTCTACTACACAACAAAATTGTGAAGTAGAATTCTGCCCGTTTTGGAAACAGAAATTTCTCAGGGTTTTGCTCATTTGTGTAGAGCAAACAAAGGTTTTGTGTTTAGGTTGCCATCACGTTGTCTCAATTTCATTGTTTCATAGCGTGAAGGAATGAGGCTCGCTGATGTGCTGAGCCAACTTCTTTCCCTACCCAAGGAACAAAGGAGACCCACTGTCAGGGTCTGATTCTTCATCGGCTAAGTCTGTGCACAGCTAATGAAAACAGTTGGTAGTTATTTTATATAGTGTTTAGAATGTCAAAGAATAAAGATTCAACTGCCTATAATTGTCTCCATAGCAGCCCAAGGTAAACATGCCAACAGTTATGACATATAGTTTCATTTACAGTGCTACATACTCAGAAAAAGAGAGAGTTTTTGATTATGCAGGAGAAAAAGAAAAACACATCTAGAAATACAAGACCCCTTGTGAAAATAACTGTCTTAAGAAATGGTAAGAAAAAAATTACAGTTTTGAGTTCATTATAATTCAATCTGGGGCACAATAATGTCACATTTATATTTGTGGTCATTTACAGAAAAAAAGTTTTGAACCACTAATCAGAACATGTGAGAGAAAGTTGTGTAGTTTTCCTGTAAAGGAAAATAGCCATACTAGGCTGTATCAGATATTTTCATTTTAAGTTTCAAGCTTTTGTTTTCTCCCAAAACTCAACATTCATGACTATGTGGTGTTATTATAATTTTTATTATTATTTCTTTTTCAAAAGTTGGTGAAAGTTATACTCCAGTGATCATCCAATTATGATCTTGATTTTTTTAAACAATTAGAAGTCATTTCAGAATAAAGTAAGCATCATTATTAATCTTTCGTGAAATTATATATATATTAGGAAACAAACTTAGACTCATCATGCAATTTTCTGTTATAAGATAGGTGGGAAAATGATCTCCTTTAGAGTTCATTATTGTGTTGCTTCTTCTACATTTGGTCCATCGGTTCCCTGAATCCTGCCCTTGCTATTGTTCAGTGGTGGAGGAGGCAGACAAAGGAACGCACTGAGTTGTCACATGACTGTTTGGGGTAGTCATGAGCAACATTTTCTTCTTGTATGAAACAATAACATTTAAATTTTGTGGTTATGTATCATGAGTGTCTGACAGCAGAAACCATTGTGATTGGCAGGCAGTAGATTAAATTTATGGGTTTTAGGCTTTTTTTTTTCTTCTTAATAAGGATACCTTGAGAAAGTCCAAGGGAAATGAAAGTCAGTTTTGTCATCTCACACAGATTTCAAAGGCAGGGGGCTACACCAGGGCTTGAAAGGTCTATATTACACTGCTGCTGTCTAGCCATACTTGACAATGAGACATACTGTATTTGCTCACGGTGCTGGAGTTTATCATGCAAGAAGAGTAATTATATTTGAATTGTGTCAGCCAGCCACCCTAAAATGAAGGAACGTCAACGAATGTTGCTCCAAGGAGAAGGAGATGATTAGTTATAATTATACTCAGTGTCCAAGAAAAATGTTTCGTTCCCTCATTCTGCTGCAAAGGGAAAGAGGAAAAAAAAAAACACCCAACAAAAAAAATTCAATACTTTTCAGTATTTTTGAAAACTTTTAAGGTGGCCACATGTCATAGAAATTTCAGATAAGCTGTCTGGTGTGTGACCAGTTAACTATCTGAGGACTTGCTTGGTCTGTGCACAGTTTGAGAGTCTTAAAAAATAGAAAACATGTAATAAATCTTTAGATTTTTCTTCCTCACCATTTGTAGGGGAATGTTAGACAATGAGAAGCAAATTTCTTAATTCACCTAACTGTGGTTTCATTTACAATGCCAAGGCATAAATTGTGGCTTTACAGCTACTCATGAATATGGTGATTTGATTTATAATTCTTATCAAACAAACTGAGGTGATGGGATGAATAGCGTGGAGTGTTATTACTTTGTGCGTGTGGCGGCGGGGGGGCAGTGAATGGTTACTTAGCTTTCATTTCCTTAAAATGAAATGAAAAACTACATTTTGCAGTTTATGTATCTTCGGAACATTTTAGTTGATGTGTATTGTTGTATATTGTTCCTTATTGTATAGCTTCCATAGCTAGCTTAGAGTAATAGCTTTGGGGATATTAATTTATTGGTCAGCTTTTATCATAGTTGATTTTTATTCTTTTATGTACAACTTTTTTAGAGGTAAAATTATCAGTTAAGTCATTTCTTATAATGGTGAGATGATCATATGGTTGGTGGATTTGAATTATCCTTCCAATGAGTTATTATTGCTCTTATAAGAATTAGCTTTACTTATAATTATTGATATTTATGTAATTTCAGTAATTTCTCAAAGCATTCTCATGAAGTCAGTGCTATAAGTAATGGTAAGATGAGTAGAAATAATATAAATATAGATATAGATATAGATACAGATATACTTTGAGACATAATCATCGTGCTCTGTTGCCCTGGCGAGAATGCAGTGGCATTGTCATAACTCATTGCAACCTGGAACTCCTAGGCTCAAGCCATCCCTCGGACACAGCCTCCCATAGTGCTGGGATTATAGGCATGAACCGCCATGTGGGGCTGACAAAATGTATTTTAAAAGAGACAGTGTTGATGTATTTGCTGAAAAAACAAATTGGTACTTGTCATTTTTTGTATGTTATTTAATATACATTTCTTAACAATCAAGACACAGGCTCCGCGCCTGTGGCTCAATCGGCTAAGGCGCCAGCCACGTACACCTAAGGTGGCGGATTCGAATCCCCAGCCCGGGCCTGCCAAACAACAATGATGGCTGCAACCAAAAAATGGCCAGGCATTGTGGCGGGTGCCTGTGGTCCCAGCTACTTGGGAGGCAGAGGCAGGAGACGCGCCTGAGCCCAGGAGTTGGAGGTTGCTATGAGCTGTGATGCCATGGCACTCTACCCAGGGGGAGAGCTTGAGGCTCCGTCTCAAAAAAAAAAAAAACAAAAAAAAACAATCAAGACACAGATCAATACATTTTATATATTGCTTCTGTTATCTAAGTAATATAGTGTTATCAGCTTTGTAACTATAATTATATAATCAGTATGTGCCTATTTTCATTGGAAATTGAAATAATGAAGTACCTTCAAAAATACTAGAATAGGAAAAGTCATAGAGATCCTTTAGTTTCCATTTAGCATCTGGTTGGATCCACTGTGTGGATTACATAAAATGGCAGTGATGTGTCTTTAATGGAATTAGTTTATCTCTCACAGAATTCTGCAAACTCTTAATCAGACAATGTGCAGTGTAACTATGCCTAAACCACATAAAGTGAATGGGGACATGATATAGTTTTCATTCAGATCACAGCCACTGTATCATCTGAGACATCCAGATCATTGAGATATAATTAATTTATTTTCCTAAATATGTGATTTAGTAGAACCTCTGTAAGTTGACCACCTAAGAGACTGTAAGAACTGGTCAAAATACAGAGGTGGTCAACCTAAGGAACTAGGCTTACTGTACTGATAGGTACATGTGGTGGATGTCTGGTTTATGAAAATTAGGTCAACTTAAGGAGATGGTCACTAGAGGGAGGTGGTCAGCTATAGAGGTCCTATGGTATGTATATATAACTATCTGTCTATATATCTGTCTCTATTTCTTTTTCTTTTCAGTTGCTCAATCTGTGCACACATATAGCAAAGTGATAAAACTGCTGCCTGATATAACTGCCTGCCCCAGGTAGTGCTGGCCATCTCAGTGACAACCTTGATTTTTGTAAGTTAGATACAATTGTGCCATGCAAGCTCTATTATTGCAGTAAAATGTTCAGATAATTTTTCTTTGTTGTCAATTGCTTTTTTTCATATATTTGAATATAATCAGACTCATGAATTAATTTTAGAACTGAAAACTTTCTAAGTTCCTGACATTTCCAAATTGTACTTAAAATCTATAATTTTTTCCATGTATTTTGAAATATCATTTTCTTTGTCTTCAAATGAATTTATTTGTAGATATGGCTGAATATTAATTTTTCTTAATGTCAATAACTGTGGCTTTAAAGTCTTTCTTTTTTTTGTTGTTAAACACACAGATTCGAGTCAACCATGGTCCTCATTCATGGTCCACTATATCACAGGATTTTCATGTTTCATATCATTTTCCCACTTGATACCTAAGCCCCACTCTATTCTCTTTCCCCATAGCCATCTGCTCTAATGTATGCCCTTACAATTCTTGCCATAAATATAATACTTGAGGTGTAGCAATGAAGTTCCTGAACCTGCCACCATGCACTCATGTTGGCAGCACTGTACAAACGACATGGTATGGACTCATGACCTTGGTATATCAGTGCCTCACAGTTGTGTTTGTGTTCACATTTGGCAGTGTCTTGTCAGTGACAGTCACCATTGTTGTGTGTTTTTATGTGCCCTGGCAAGAATGTCAGAACTTGAATTAGGGCAATGAACAAACACTCATAAATCTCTTGCTAAACTTGGCAAGATTGGAGGTGAAATCAGTGACATGTTAGTCCAAGTTTATGAAGATAATGCCATGAAGCAAATGGCAGTGTGCAAATGGATTAAATGTTTTTCTGAGGGAAGAGAATGCCTCACTGATGAAGAGAGGTCAGGGCGGCCAGTAAGGAGCAGAAGTGACAAAAGCTTTGCGAAAATTTGTGCACCAAAGTCGTCAGCTGACTATAAGAGGCATAGCAGACCAAGTCAACATCAATAGAGAAATAGGAAAGTCTTAACTGAAAATCTTGGCCAACAACTCATGGCTCTTGCATCATGACAATGTACCAGCTCTCATGGCCCTATCTATAGGGGAGTTTATAGCCAGTAAACAGATAACTGTATCAGAACATCCTTCTCACCTGATCTGGCCCCCCAGTGACTTTTTTCTTTACCCAAAGATAAAGGAAATATTGAAAAGAAGACATTTTGATGACACTCAGCACATCAAGGGATAATGTAACAGTCACTTTGATGGTCTTCCAGAAAAAGTGTTCCAAAATTACTTTGAAGGGTGGACATCAGTGCATAGCTTCCCAAGGGGAGTACATCAAATCTTACTTAGTGATATCAGCAAAGAGGTATGTAGCATTTTTTCTTTGTCAAATCTTCATATAAAAGTATATACTTATATATACAGTTGACCCTACATGGGTTTAACCTGTGTAGGTCCACTTACAGTTACATTGAGTGTGCCTATATCTCCTGCCTCCCTCTCCCCCTCATCTACGTCCTCTGTCTCTGCCACCCCTAAGACAGTAAGACCAACCCCCTATGCTTCCCCTTCCCCCTCAGCCCACTCATTCTACATTGAAAAGTAGACCTATTAGTTATAATACTAGGATAAATATTTTACACAATTTAATATAAAACCTCTCAATTTTATTCCTGAGGGTTTTTTTTTTTTGTAGTTTTTGACGGGTTTTGAACCCACCACCTCTGGCATATGGGTCCAGTGCCTTACTCCTTTGAGCCACAGGTGCTGACTATTCCTGAGTTTTAAAAAAGTAAAATTTACTGAAGTATGTTTATATTGTCACCTAATTAGGTTATGAAAAGGGGGGAGGAATAAAAGCAGATTTTTCTTTTCAACACATCTATTAACCTAATTTTCAATCCCAAGCAAGTAAGAAGAAGTCTAGGTAATTTGGCATTCATTCATTGATCACTCAAAACGTAGATGGAAGGGCTTTATTAAAAGGAAATAAACATACGTCCCTTAACAGGAGACTTTACCTCCTTCATGTTTGCATGGATGGAGCTGGAACATATTTTTCTTAGCAAAGTATCTCAAGAATGGAAGAAAAAGTATCCAATGTACTCAGCCCTACTATGAAACGATTATAGCCCAACAATATGGGGAACGGGGAATGGGCGGGGTGGGGTGGGGGGAGGATGGGCGGAGGGAGGGTGATTGGTGGGACCATGCCTACGGTGCATTTTACAAGGGTACATGTGAAACTTTCTAAATGTAGAATATAAATGTCTTAACACAATAACTAAGAAAATGCCATAAAGGCTATGTTAACCAGTATGATGAAAATATTTCAAATTGTATATAAAACCAACATACTTTACCCTATGACTGCATTAATGTACACAGCTATGATTTAATAAAAAAAAATACCCATCGCAATCTTTCAGGATATACACCCTCACATATCCACTGTATAGGGATATTTATGGATTCATTCTTTCAGTTTGCAAAAAGAAAAGGAAACAGAATCCTCTAGGAAATGCTAAAATATAATAAGTGCACAAAACAGTTTTTTTCCTATATATACATATCTATGATAAAGTATAATTTATAAATTAGACACATTAAGAGATTAACAATAACTAATACTACACTAATAAAGTAAAATAATTATAATACTACGCCAGCATCTATATTCTTGTGCTTTGGGGCTGTTATTAGGTAAAGTGAGGGCTACCGCCTGATCACAAGCACTGCAATACTGCAACTGTGTATCTGGTGACTGAGACGGCTACCAAAGGCCTAAGGGGTGGGGAGTGTCCACAAGGAACATAGGCAAGACAGAGGATGGGGTCACATCCTGGGTGGGATAGAGTTGGAAGGGGGCAAGATTTCATTCCACCACTTGGAATGGCACACAATTTAAAACTTACGAATTGTTTATTTCTGGAATTTTCCATTTAATATTTTTGGACTGCTGAAAGTGAAGCCACAGATAAGGAAGAGACTATTGTAGACCCATGAAAATATGCAGATTGTTTGAGTGTGTTTTAAAATTTATAAAAATGGCACTGTGCTATAAATGCCATTTTGTTTCTTACTTTTAAATTAAGCATTAGGTTTTTCAACTGTTTCTTTGTTACTAAATGTAAATGGGTCTCATGAGTTCTGACTCGGCCTTTATACTCTGTTTTGTGCAATATGATATTTTAGCATTTCCTAGAGGATTCTGTGTTTTCTTTTCTTTTTGAAAACTGAAAGAATGAATCCATAAATATCCCTATACAGTGGATATGTGAGGTTACATATTCTGAAAGATTGCTAGGTTAAGGGACATGTGTCCATTTCCTTTTAATAAAGCCCTTCCACCTACGTTCTGAGGGATCAATGAATGAATGCCAGATTACCTAGACTTCCTACTTGTTTGGGATTGAAAATTAGGTTAATAGGTGTGTTGAAAAGAAAAAACTGCTTTTATTTCCCCCTTTCATGACCTAATTAGGTGACAATATAAATTTAATATACTTCAATACATTTTACTTTTTTAAAACTCAGGAATAAAATTGAGGGGCTTTGTATTAAATTGTGTAAAATATTTATCCTAGTATTGTAACCAATAGGTTTACTTTCCAAAGTGTAATGTTTCTTTTTGATGATTCTGCATGTATTTAGATGGCTAATAAACTAACTTCCAGATGTGACTGACCATTTGAATACATTTCTATACTATGTATATTTCCAATTATAGGCAAAGGAGTA
The DNA here is from genome assembly GCA_963574575.1 of Galagoides demidoff. Classification (NCBI taxonomy): domain Eukaryota; kingdom Metazoa; phylum Chordata; class Mammalia; order Primates; family Galagidae; genus Galagoides; species Galagoides demidoff. Next base: position 20,854 of record CAUYQV010136579.1, on the reverse strand, counting down.
AACAATGGGCAAAAGAGTGTCCAGAGTGAACAACTGTGCCTCTGTGTGTGTGTGTATGTGTGTGTGTGTGTGTGTAAGAGAGAGAGAGACTACCTGAGCTTTTCTCATTATCTTGCCCTTATCAGAATTTTTTCCTTAATGTTATATTTTCTGTCTTCCAAATTCAATAAGCAAGAGTTTCAGAAAGGCAGTTAAAGCAATGTTTGTTGAATAATATTATTAGTTGAATACTTTTGTCAGCCCCCATGGCCTGAAGAGCCCCCACTTTAGTGACTCACAGGCTGTGCTGCAGAGTGCCTGCTGTTTACTGGGAATCTAGACCTTGTACACATACCCAGGTGGAGAGGTCTGCTCAGGTGGGCCAAGTAGTGGCTACACAGCTCAACTGAGAATCTCCGATGGGTTCCTAATGGGGAATCAGACAGTTTTCTAAAACTATTTTAAATGCTAATTAAAATTAAAATTAAATTAAATGCTAATTTTAATTTCATATTTTATTTTCCTGTTTTTCCTGGTGTATTTGTAACCCAAATATCAAAAAGAACTCAAAAATAGAAACATGTTATTTAGCTTGGTCACAAGAAAGCGGTTATATGTCTTTCTAGAGAGAAATTCAGTAACCATTTTGTAGTTGAGGAGATTGGTTATAATTGCAAACAGCATCTTTTGTTTTTTTTCTCCAAGTAACAAAAACAATATGTTAACTCTTAGGAATTTTGCTTTACCATACCTCTATCAATAGCCCTCTGCCCTACCTTTATTAGCTAGAAACAGGGATTTCTTTTTCTGTTTCCATTGTATTTGCATTTAAAAAAATTAGCTGACATTAACGCTGCTTTATATAATAATCATTGAATTGTCCTTTAAAAGAAATAACAGACTTCACAGCATTCACAATAATAAACACCAAATTCTCTAACTTTTAATGTACATTTAAGAATTCCTAACACTCTGTTTGGAATTGAAAAGTCCTTTCTGGCTCATGCTGGGGCTGGGCATGGCTGTTAATTCATTAGGGAATGGTGGATTACTTTTAGGCTCTTCTGCCTTTCTCTGGTCCTGGGAGCCACAGAGAGAGAGGAGGAGGGGTGTGTGTGTTTCGGGGGGGAGACAGTGAAGGGAAGAGGGAGACAGGGAGACAAAGCCTGAGAGGGAGACGATGACATTAGAGGTGACACATAGCTATCATGAGCTTCCTCAGTCTGAGGGGAAGGCTAATGAAGGGTTTTCCCTGCCTTCTACAGCCCGAGGACAACCCTATGGCCACAGCACCTTTTCTAATCCCATTTTCTGTGTGCTGCATGTCATAATCTGTAAGGCACTGGTTCCAAGTGAAAACACAATCCAAGCAGTGACTAGGTCTTGTATTTATTTGCACTTTAAAACTACAGTGCGCAGGAAAACTTACACTTAGGAAAAAAAAAAGGAAGGGGACAGCACCTAAACAGGACCATGGGTTTGTTGACATTACAGCAGAACCACTGGACCCAGGGAGCCTTTAGACTTTAGTTTAGGGGCATTTTTTCCAATGAGAGAAAAGTGTGTGGTCTCTTTAAAAACTTTTAATAAAACATCTCCCCTCTTTGGAACATCTCTGTTTCATGCAGTTAAGGACCCTGTGTAAGTCGTTGTCCTAGCGTCTGGCTGACCCTAAGTGTCCGGATGACTGCGGGACCTTGAAAGGCTACACAGCAAAGCGGTTCTGAGTGGGGATGAAGCTGGACCATTTTCCTAGAGGCAGGAAAGCAGGATGTAAAACACAGCAGGGGTATAGACTGCGTGTTGTTTTACACATGCAGATAAAAGGTAAAATTAAGATGAAGAATCTGGGCATGAGCGCCTTGAAATACTATCTAACGATTCCCCTCAGCAGCCTGGTGAGTAGAAGTCACTGCATTAAATCATTTAATCGTTCTATGAGGAGGAAGTTGATGGTTTAAAAGAGTGGAAAGTCTATGTATTTTGAAGGTCTGACTAGTATTTGTAAACTTCCTGGGGATTAAGGGCAAAGAAGACCAGATTAGGAACTGAGGTGACAGGGTGATTCGTTACTGAATAGTAAGGGGGGGAGGGTAAAGCAGGGGAATTGGAAAACAGGCAGTTTCTGGGAATCTGGCTGGAGTACGCCTGTCCATGAAAAATATTCCAAGGCAGCCCTGAAGAAAGAGCAACTACTGCAAAGAGTGTAATCTGCTCACTTTACAAGGCTGACTAATCACTGTCACTGCAAAGATGTCACTGACAGAAAAGTGACGTGATTGTGGTTAAAAAAATAGTTATTTAGATCTTTAATCATTATCATTCTGTAAGTAACATGTTTACTATTTTACTCCTTCTTCATAGTTGGCCTTTAAAGACAAGTTAAGAATTCATTACAACATTTTATTATGAAATTGTATTTACTTTTTGCAAATGTAAAACAAAAATAATAACTTGTATTGAGCTCATTGGCCTACATAGAGATTGTAATGATGTATTTTAATCAAAAATTTTTAATAATGTAGTTTAAAATAATTTGAAAAATAAAATTTTCCAAAGACGATAATTTTAGGTATATATATATATATATATTTTTTTTTTTTTTTTAAGAGAAAGAGTCTCACTTTGTTGACCTCAGTAAAGTGCTATGGCATCATAGCTAACAGCAACCTCCAGCTCTTGGGCTTAGGTGATTCTCTTGCCTCAGCTTCCTGAGTAGCTGGGCTGACAGGCACTCACCACAATGCCTGGCTATTTTTGTTGTTGTTGTTGTTGTTGTTGTTGTTGTTGTTGCAGTCTGGCCAGCGCCAGGTTTGAGCCCGCCACCCTCAGTATGTGGGGGCCGACGCCTTAGTCACAGAGCCACACAGGCACCGCCCAAGATGATACTTTTAAATGAACATTTAATTCAGCTTTTCCCAGTGAAGGACACACCTACAGCTTTAACCCTACATAAACAAACTATATAACCTAATAATACTCATTCCCATATTAATCTGAAATTTTTGCTGCTTTACTGCTTTGACCTGCTTTCATTTGCTTGCACCTAAGTTGGGTGGATCTAACTTCTTTGTTGGTTCACTTTTTAGGGCTACACATTTGCTTTGTGTAATTATGAAACTATTTCAAAAGAAAATATTTGGTTCTCTATTCATGTAATAAGATTTCTTGGCTGATGGTTAGAGAGTTGGTTTAAAAGTCCACAAATGCACACTAAACATTTTACAGTAATTATGTCTATTAGACCAGTACTAGGGGTCTTCTACTTTATTGTCTCAGAATATGGAGAAAAAATGTGCTGACCCAACCACTGAACATGTAATAACTTGGTCAAAAAAGGTTTCCAATTGTTAAAATGCCTGATTCCTGAAGTTTAGTTATTGCCAGGTCTGGCCTATTGACTCTGAGGGAGAATGATGAGTTGTCTTATTCCAATAATAACCATTTTTTTTTAAAGATCAGCATTTCTTCACTCAGGTTATAATTTGGCTTTCATATTTAATAGAATTTAGTAGTTCCCATTAGAATGTAGTGAATTTTACCCTTTCATGTCTGATAGTTATTCATAAAGAAAACAAAAGCATTACAGAGAAACCCATTTCAGGTCATTTCTCGTTGTGTATGTTTAATGGCATTTTGGCTCATTTGGTACCAATAGATGAATTAATAGACACCCCAGTGGATAAATATGCAGAGTCATTTGTCTGCTTTGCTAAGCTGCTTTCTTGTTTTAAAATGATAAAATTCTCATAAGGTTTCAAGCCACTTCAGCTCAGAATAATATGAATATTGTAATAGCATAATTTTTATAATATCTGGTAAATTATGGATGCAGAATTTAGTTGTACTTCAATGTCATCATTAACTAGGGGTGTAATTTTGGATAATTCACTTAATTTTATAAGAATGGGGAAGAGAGACTCCAAGGCCTTTTTTAATTCCAAAATTTTATCATATAGAAAGAATTTGCACAAACCTAACTGAATGTCTATGTAGAAAATCATAGTTACTTTGACAATGTGATTAAATTAAATTGAACATCGATTTTCTTTTCAGGCTCTCAGAAGTATGGTTGAGAAGAAAGATGAGCTATCCTCCCAGTAATTCTGATCGTTTTTTTCTTGGTTTTGGCTCGTATCCCCTGACAGTCATCTAAAAGTAAGAAGAGACACTGCATGGTAGCTTGCAATAAGTTTTAAAATAAAATTGCAGTTTTGTTAGTTAGGATTCTACTGGGTCCAAGTATCCAAACTCTATTGGGTCCAAGTATCCAAACTCCAGCTCAGATTACCTTAAGTAAAATATGGAGAACTCGCCAGACTGTGTTGTCATCTTGCTTCAGGTAGAGGTAGGTTGAGGGTTTAAAACGATGTCCATAGGGCTTTGGACATTTTCTTAGTGGTTTAATTCTTAGACAGGTGGCTTCTCAAAATGGTAAGCAAGGAATCTCTAAGAACACCTCCTTTTGAATTTTGATCCAAAGGAAGAAAGATTCTTTCTTTCATAGCAAGCTTTTATCAAATCTGATCAAATCCTTTCGGTTTTTATTTTTTTATTTTTTGTGACAAAGTTTCACTAACCCCAAACTCTTGGGCTTAAGGTGGGCACCTCAATTGTCTGGTTGCTAACACTTCCTTATTGTTTCTAATATGTCTCCTCTATACCTATTGTATTTAATAAAGAGAAGAATTTGATACTGTAATCGTAGGGATGGTTGGGTTTAATATACTCCTAAGGGACTTATACCTATTTTTCCCTGGGCAAGAGAGTTAAACAAAATTGTTTTATTGCTAAACATTTATGAACTAATAATTAATTGTTTATATATTCACATTGGTATCTAGTTAAAAGGGGAGTAAGAAAGAGTCTAGTGAAATGCTGAAAGTCTTTTTACATTGATACATTACATTTATTACATTTAATACATTTTAGCCTTGCTTTTAAAAAATTCTATACAATTTGACGCTTGAAAAAGCTATGAGGAATGAGAAAACGGAGTGAGTCTTTGTAGTTTGGAGCTAGAAGTGAAAATAATCCTTAAATAATGAGTCTACTAATAGAATCAACCCTGGCATCACACAAGTTTTGAGATACACAAAAATCAAGAAACGTAAAATCCAGTAGTGACCCACATATTTACTTTATACTGCAAGATTATGAGTTTTGAAAAAATACCCTGTTGATATTTTTTATTATTGAAGAAGGTAATGATTTTGGGCAGCACCTGTGGCTCAAAGGAGTAGGGTGCTGGCCCCATAATTGGAGGTGGCGGGTTCAAACCTGGCCCCGGCCAGGAAAAAAAAAAAAGAAGGTAATGATTTTTTCCTGAACCTTCTGTGACATGAAAAAAACGAAAGCCATAAGTTTTTTTTATCCTGAAAGATATTTTAAATAATGGAATTTCAAATGATGTCACTGTGTTTTTTTGTAGATTGTAAAAAAGTTGCTGAATTTTAATCAATAATAAAGAGAAAAGGCAAATTCAAGGGAGCTGTCTCCAGTGGGGCAATAACAATAGCTTTCTGGACAATGATATCAAAAGTCAGGCTTCCATTAAGGAGATTGAAGTCCAGCAATTGCATGCTGTGGGCGATGGGTAGGAACTGTACCTGGGCGTTTTAATTGCTACTTTGCTCTAGGTTATGCCTTGCAGTTTCAATTAAAGCTCTGGTGTAAAGAATCCCTTGTCCCTTTCTCCTTGCATTTGATCACCTAATGGAAAGAAACCTGGGCTCCTCAGGGAAATAATTTTGGGCACTGTGAATCACTCTCTCTCTCTTTCTCTCTCACACTTACTCTTATTCTCCCTCAATCTCTCTTCCGCGAAATCTAATTTTAGCATAAATATAGCAAATCAAATGCAAAATCAGAAAAGAATTGGTGTCCATTTGCTCCTCATTATTACTTTCAATGTAGAGTTTTTAGCCAGCAAGAGAAAAAATTGATTTAATCACAGCAGTTTTAAATTTAAGTATAGGAAAGGAAAAGTTGAGTGAAAATGTAAGCCTGGAAAGCGCTAGGGTATATATTTGGACCCAACTTCTGCTATTGAGTGAAAACTATGATTTTGTAAATTATCTCAGATTTTCTAATTGGAGGTCACCTTATTTTAACTGTATTATATTAACTACGTAGACCCCCAGTGGTCATGGATATGAGCCTCAAAACAGTTGCAATCTAGCACAGGTGAGAAGTGTACATAAATAATTCTAATGTTAGGTAGCATGTGATATATTTTTATCTAAAGTGTTGTGTTCACGTGCTTTGGGAATTCAGAGAGAGGAGAGATTGTTTCTTTTGGAATGTGGGGCAGGAGACAGCAAAGGATTAGAACTGTAAAAGCAAGACATTGAGGAAACTGAGGGGGCACAAGGTAGGGTATGCAGCACATCTCCTGGGGGAAGGCTCAGCTACAACTTGGACTTTACCTAACAGACGCAAACAATGTAACTTAATTATTTGTATTCTCAAACTGAGGACTTTTGAGCAAAACCTTGAAGATTAACAAGGGCTTCAAGAATACAGTAAAATTTCAAAATCTCTGTAAGATCTCTAGAGATATTAGGATGTAAGAGAATATCTAATGTAACACAATTATTATGAGTCTAGTTAAATTAATAATTTCGTGGAGGCCATATCTTTTATTACTGAGCAAAGCTACTATGTTCTCTGTGTGTGTTTGTGTACGTGGGTGTGGGTTTTCGAAGCCAGGATAAGGGTCTGATTGTCAGGGCCCATTTCAGATTTTATCTTCACGAGGAATTTTAATCTCTGTCTGTTCCAATCCTTTGCTAATTAACACTGCGACCAGTGAAGCAGGCCAAGGTTAGGAAATTAGGTGTGCTAGGAAGGTGTAGATGTGGAGCTATTTTCACCACGTGGTACATGGTGAAACTGTTTTATAAGTTAATCGTTATTCAAACAAACTAGGATCCCATCTCAGAAATGCTTCAAACCACATAGAATTCTTCTCTTTATAGTGGTCCCAAGAAATCACATAATTGCCCAGATAAAATTCTGTGAGTCCTAAGAGTTTGGAATATGGTTTAAATCTTGTAAGTCTTGGATTTTATAAAAATGTCAACTGAACTAAGCAATAGATTAATCATTTCTTAGTTGGCGTAAAGAAAAATAAGGAAGAGAATAATACATCATAGTCTTGGAATAGCATCAAGGGTAACTAATTTGTTGGCTGCTGTTCAAAGAACCAATAAGGTTCAAATTTTAACTAGAGTTTGTTCATGATATACCCTGGAACAGTGTAAGAATAAGCAGGTAATGGCAACTCTGAAAAGGAAGAATGAGGGGGAAATGCCCTAGATTACAGCCCCATTGCTTTGTGCTACCCTGGCATAGAGACAAACAGTTTGGAATCTTACCCACTGTTGTCACCAAGACTACAGATACGAACAAATTACTTTTTTGGATTTTCTCTTTCCTTCCATGCCAATTCGACAGAATGAAAGCTATTTTGGGGGGGGTGGTGGTTAAGGACAAGTTAAATAGCACATGTACAATTCCAGGCATATAATTGACACTCTATGATTTATAGATTTTATTATTGTTATGGTATATTATTTGTATTATTTTCAGAAGGGATTTTTGGGGTCACTTCCAATCCTTAGAATATTTGTTGATGCTAGACTAAACTAAGGAAAATTCAGAAAAGTCAGTGATACCAAAAACGCCAGGAAACAAGATCTTACTTATTTCTGGCAACAGTGAAAATTGAAACATTGCTTTTTGAGAGTGATTTAGCAATTTGTTGTCTACTGTAATGCTACTGCAATTCAAGGATGCACTACTTAAAAAATGTAGATCAGGAAAACTGAGTAGTCAGAAAGGGCTCACTGTGGGCAGGGAGCCCCGTGGAATCAAGAAATGTCTTTCTGGAAAACAATGGAATAAACTAGAGGAAAAAATAGAGAAATATGCCAGCCTTTATTAAAACCTTTTCTCCCACTTTTAGCCTGTGTTAACAACGTGACCTGACTATTTGCAGAAGGTGGCAACAATCGCAAATGATGGTGCTGGCACCTCACCTGAAATGTTGGCAGGTGGAAACCAGAAGGAACTAATTTCAGCCAGAATCAGTGTCCAGTGTATGGGGGCAAAGAGTGAAGGACACCCTGATGAAAACCCATCCAGAATCAGCACACTCAGGAATTTCTACCGTGAGGCTAGGACCAGTAAACAGCACCAATGTATGTGTGTGTGTGGAGGGTGGGTGAGGGGGTGACAGGGTTTCTCAGTCTCTGCCATCCTGACTTTTGGGTCTGGGGGCATTCCTCCTACCTGTGTGTGGCATAAGCCATCTAGCCTTTTGAGTTCACTTTTTATCATCATTTTTTTTTTGACATGAGAGCTTGTCCTTTATTATAATCATTCCCAGAATATTGGGAAAAGCTAGGGCAAGGCATATACCATCTGTCACGATTCCATGTAACTTTATCTGGGAGGATACAGAAGGATGCAGGTAGGGGGAGGCAGGTGTCCGAGTGACAGATCTCAGAAGATAGTTATACCTTTGGGCTACTGTAGTTCTAGGATCACAGTGCTAGATCTGGAATGTAACCAGAAAATGCATAAAGAAGTTAAGAAAGGCAAACATTTTATGATAACATCCATGCTAAAATGAGAAAATGTTTTGTAAATTAGTAGAATATTATACTTCTAATACAAATTATAAATGTGAAAAATGGCAATGTCATTTAGTGTTATATGGGGATAAGAAAGTACAGTATTTTATGTTTATGATAATTACAACAATATGAAAAACATAAAATTGTTTTATATGAAGGGAGTATAAAATGAAGGGAATTTACAAAAATAATAATACTTATATTCAGCTTTAGGATACTATGTTTACATTGATTTTAAAATAAAGCAAGAATTTATTTGTGGAGAAAATTTTTAAGAGAAACTGTTTAGTATACTTGTACTTTTTTAGAATTGGAAAGAGGAAAAGAAGAATTTGAGATTTCACTAGAGAGATGGTAAAATCTTTAGTTGAAGTTCCCAGGGGTGGGATTTATTTGAAAGTGAGTTATAATTAAATAAGAAACTAGATGTATTCCCATGACTTTAAGATTAAAAACAGAAAAATAACCCCAAAACTTCAAGAAATAAGAAAGCTAATGACCTCGCCATCACATTGACCAGATGTATTTATTTATGTCACAGTATAATTAGGGATTGTAGACACCGGAAGTGCATAATAGGCCTCATCTAAAGTTTTGGGGGGATTTTTAAAAAATCTTTTCCCTCTTCTGTGTTTCTGAGACTATAAAGTCTATTTTGACTTTGTTTTACTGTGTTGTTCTTCCCCTCCCTATTTATTAAGCCAGAAAACTATAGAAAAAAGTGTCGAAAGATCATGTTTCTTAAGGAATATCACAAACCCTTCTTTTCCCCAGTAGAGCCTTCAGAGAAATCCACCAACTCTTACAGCAGGTGTATTTCCTAAGTTACAAGGTCACAGGTAATCAAACAGAGAGAAAGTCTGGAGGCCAATACTTCATGTCACCAAGCTGTTACGGTCATGGGCAGGAACTTTACATCATTCCAACCAGATTTATTGTACTCACTTTCCACCTAGACTCTTACATGCCTGAAAAATCCTCCTTATCTGTTAAAACTACTTTTTCTCTGATACACTTCCACTCAAATAACTGTAAAGTGCTTTTTTTCTTTTTTCTTTTCATGAAGAAGCCAGAAAAAAATCCAAGAAGCCTAAATAATTAGGTAGCAGACCCAAGAATTTACCTAAATTAAGCCTAGCCAAGAATGATAAAATTAATTCAGCCCTTTCCAGCTCTTCTTCTCTCTGTCTAATGGCCTGCTTCCTAATCGGCTGTAACCTCTGGTATGGTTCCTAAGGTAATTAGTGCTGGAAGTTTCCATAACTACAAATGATGATCTGAAACCAAAAGACCCTGGAAATGCAGTTAAGACTTAGGAGAGTGGGTCCATTCCACCCACCCCTTTTCTCCAACAATTTGACATTTGAACATGTTCCCTGTATTGAGAATATTTCTTACAGTTTTTCATTCCTAACTATCTCCTGACTTAATGGGGAAGTACACTCATAAATATTTACAGATAGATGCCATTACATGCACACAAACTTTTAAAATGTTAACTTATAAATAAATGTATTCAAAACTTGTAAAAGCATGCATACTTCTTGGAAAACTATGTTAAGGCTGTCTTCAATAATTCAGCTACTTCAAGGTAGCCATCTAACAAAACTCAGGTCACAACTTTTTATTTAAAAATGGAAAATATGTTGGTGAATTTCGATGCTAGTTTCAACTATGAAATTAAATAGCATCCCCAAACAATTCATACAATGGGTCTTATGAAAAAATGTAATCCACTCCTTTCCACATTTTAGTATCAATATTTATTTTCTTTCTTGGAATCTGTGTTTCAAGGGTGATTGAATTACATTTATGGCTAGCCAAAACTTGCATGTTCTCTATCCATTAATATAAAAATCAGTAGAAACAGGCAGTGGCAACACTAAATGTGAGCTGAGTCTATGTTAATTTACTGATCAAATTAGATTAATCAAATTTGCGTATATCTAATTTTTTTGAAAGCTGTGTCCAAGTTAAACTAGTAAGAAAGAATGAATAGATTATATTTCAAATGGAAACACTACCACACCTATCCTTGGACTATTCCTTGGACTGCCTTCAAAGCCTGTGAAGTTTGGCTGAAAGAGAAAAACAATTAGTTGACCCTGAATTGCAACTTAAGTAGGGTTGAGAAAAGAACTCCTGTGGTCTGACTACCGTCCTGACTTCTGTGGCAAACACCGACTACACTGTCATGGGTGTGGGGGTATCTCTCCAAATTGGATGGGAAAGGACAGGATCAGATCTTCTTTCCAAACATTAAAAAATTTCTTTTGATTCATTCCTATTCCAGAGAAAGAAAGTCGTCAGTTTATTTTGAGTTTTAGGACAGAAACCAATAATCCAAATGTTTTATCATGTTTGTAGTGTGCAACCTAAGTCTCTAAGTTCTCCAGCTTAGGCTGTTCTTTCAGGACACAACCAAACTCCACCCAGTTGGTAACGTTACTTTTTGATGCACAAATTGTGAAACTTATAAACAATGTGAGCTGGAGTTTGCTGAACTTACCTTCTTGGAATCAGGGATCAATTGATGTTTTTTTTCCCCCCACCTGCTCTATTTCTTCTTCTAGACTTTTAAAACTAGAATGTGGTTCTCAATTTAAAGTTTCATTCAGCCAAATTTATCAAGAGCCTGCTGTTTTGTACTTATGTCCCAGGTACTCTGCTGGGTACACCTGTTGGTTTGCAAAGTCATTGGAGGGATGTTTGGCAAAGACTCAAGAGCCCTGCAGGATAGCCCTCTAAATGGAATTGAAATTATTTCAAGTTGAAGTTTGGCAGATATGAAAAATATTTATTAAGATTTATTTAGAAGGTTTCTTGTGTGTAATTTTGTTTTCTAATAGTTATAGTATCCTTGTCTTGTTATTAAGGAACAGCGTGTCTTCAGTTGTGAGCTGGTTTTCTAAAGCATACAATATTATTCTCCCTTATTGGTACAAGATGTTTCAAATGTCCTAAGAATATCTTTATTTTCATTTCTAGTTGCCATAATTGGGTTATTTTTTCATTGTTACAATGGATTCAGATGAAAATTCACATACTGAGTGAGCCAAAAGCAAAACTGGGGTATCTTGGGGTTTTTTTTGTTGTTGTTGCTGTTGTTTTTTGAGACTGGGTAGAGTGCGATGGTGACATAACTCACAGCAACTTCAAAGTCCTGGGCTCAAGCAATCCTCTTGCCTCAGCCTCCAGCCTCCAGAGTAGCTGGGACTATAGGTGCCCACCACAATGCCTGGCTATTTTTTTCTATTTTTTAATAGAGTTAAGGTCTTGTTCTTGGCTCAGGCTGGTCTTGAACTCCTGAACTCAGGCGATTCACCCTCCTTGGCCTCCTAGAATGCTAGGGGTATCCTGGTTTTTAAAATGGAAAGTCCTCACCTCCTTGTTCTTTGCTGCTTGTTTGTTGATGATAGTATCTGAGTTGTAGGTCCAGCTGATGTTGCTGCAAGGTTAAATTTTATGCTTAAACATTTTCCAAAGTGTATCACAGGCAATAATTGAACTAACCTTTTCATTAATATATATCAAGCTCTGAGAAGAATATTCAGTGCATAGTAGATACCTAATACATTTTTCTATTGTTATCACTGAACCCCTTTCCCTGTATCATTTCTCATGGTCCTGTGGACATGTTATATAGAATAGAGGCATATCAAATGTAGGTTTTGTTCACTGACATATCCAAAATACACAGAAGAGTGCCTGGAAGAAGAGTAGGTGCTCAAAAGTTTATTAAATGAATGAGTATTTTATTCATCTCAATGGGGCTGCCCACCTATCATCCCAACCTTTGACTTCAACTTGACCCCACTAGGTCTGCACGGATGGTGTGATCAAACACACTCCAGGGACAAGAGGCTACTCTCTGTGTTCTCAGGAGCTGTGATGGCAACAAGGGCCCACTAACTTGCTTAGAGGCATGATCGGGAGAATGTCTGGATTCATGCTTTTTGTGCAGAGAGCATGAAAAGTCTACACTTGCAAGGGATTTTTATGAAGGCTTCCATTGGCTCCTATTGTCTGTATTTCATTAAATCTCTTTGCTTTGGGGATCTTTACATTATAGACATTGCCCTGGAGAGGGAATTATCAACAAAGGAATATGCATATTTAAGTTAATTTAAAAAATTTACCATTTTAATACCAAATGGTTAAAACTTAGACAAAATAACACATTGTTAAATGATTTTAATATATTTGACATGTATTCTAAAGCAAGGCTGGGTACTTTTATGTTTCTAATTATGGAAAATGAAGAGAAATTAAAAGTTTTTCAGGAGAGATTTATTTGGGAATTTAAGGTGAAAATGTTTTTCCGGTTCATATACTATATGCTTTCTTTTAGCCCTTCAGAAATTAACTTGTTGAATGCTGAGAGGGTAGAACAATGTCGGTTTGGCTCAAAAATACAAATCTCCCTTTTCCTTTCTGAGTGCCTTCTTAGTAGAACATACTTTAGTTAGATGATTTTTTAAATACCAGTTTTCTCACAAGTTTCCAAATTCTAGTCACTTGAGATTTATACAGCCTTTAAAGTCTAAGGAGTTTTAGACTTGTTTAGTGTTCAGAATAATCCTGGATTTATTTCATGGCTTCTTATAATCCCCTATGATTATTTCTACTGTTACACTTATTTCTACTGTTCTACAGTTACTAATTACTGTCCTTGTTTTCAAGTGAAGTTTTCATTTGTGACTTAATTGAGTAACATTATTATTACATTTATATAGTGATTTGTACTTTGGCTTCTTTTCTCAGGTCTTGACAATTTTTACTTTATTTTATTTATTTTAGACAGAATCTCACTCTGTTGCCAGGCTGGAGTGCTGTGGTGTCAGCCCAGCTCACAGCAACCTCAAATTCCTGGGTTTAGGCAATTCGCCTGCCTCAGCCTCCTAAGTATTTGGGACTCCAGGAGTCTGCTACAACACCTGGCTATTTTTTTCTATTGTTAGTAGAGACGGGGTTTCCCTTTTGCTTAGGCTGGTCTTGAACTCCTGAACTCAAGCAATCCTCCCACCTCAGCCTCCTAGAATGCTAGGATTACAGGTGTGAACCACTGCACCAGCCAGCCTTATCTGGTTTTTATTCATGTTAATCACTAGCGTTAGTGTTCTTTGACTACAGTCATTAAGATTTCTAGGTTCATCATTTCAATCTTTAGTCTTAATTCTTAAATCTTTACATGTTCTTATGATGGTGAAGTGAAATCTTGCCTTATCTCTTGAGTATAAAGAGTATACTCAAGAGTATAAATTATAAAACATATATTTTAAAGCATTATATGTTTACCTTGCTGAGTTTGCCTTGAGGTAAATATTCTTCTTCTATACTTTTGTCATTATATCATTCCTAACTAATATTAATCCATCTTTTGACTACTTCTTTGTTCTTATCAACTGTTAGGAATGATAGCACCGCATAAATTTTGATCTATGTCTCACAAATGGAAATAGTAAATCTTTAAAGATATGGACCATGCCTATCAACTTTATTTTTTTAGTGTATGGTTCATAGTAGGTACTAAACCATATGGTTGTTAAATAAATAAATATTTAATAAAACTAAAATGTGGCAAAGTAGTATTAGTTATTTAAGCCACAAAATCTATAATAGCTAATATAAATATATATTTTGAAATAGAAGAAATATATAAGTATAAAATTCACAGCTCTGGTGGATTTTTGAAAAACAAGTTGGTCTTGTCTTGATTTTAAGAAGAACAAATTTCAAAACTCTGATTTGAAATTATGCTAATGTGAACCTTCACGTTTCATTTTTATGGGATTACCTTATTGATGAGACTAATTTAATTTGAGGTTCTTATAGAACTATATTAAATATACTTTCTTTGTTTAGGCTCATAATCAAAGCATATTTTACTGAATATTGTATATGTTGTGTATTAGCTAGCATTATATAAGATCCTTGTGGTGTTATAGATTAGCTCAATAGAAATATGTTTTATATTCTTCTACAATAACTATTCTGATTGTTAAGAAATACATTTTTTAAAAAAGTTCATTAAGAAAGTGAGCTCCTAGATTATGGGGATATGGATTTAAATGCTGTGATAAGAATCTCTTTTCCTTTATAATGATAGAGGGTGCCTGAAAGATTCCTTAAATGCATTTATAGTCAGTTATAATTCTCTAAGTCCTAAAAACTAAACAAATCCCATAACTTTATTAAAAAACAAAAATAAATTTACAATTTTCACTTTCTTCCAGGCTGTAGAAATCTGGGAAGCATGTCACTGCCACAGGAGAAAAGGTCAGGTAAACTCCCAAATCATAACTTTTCTTGAGCCTATTCAAGAAATGAGATCACAAAGTATCCTAAATTCCAAAGAGTAACAAGTTCACGGATTATGGACTATCTCAATTCCTGACAAGTGCCATATAATCAGATAAGAAGAAATTAGCAAAAAAATTGTGTTGATTTATTTAGAAACGGGGTCTAACTCGGTTACCTGGGCTAGAGTGCAGTAGTGTCATCATAGCTCACTCATCTGAATATCTGGGTTCAATTGATACTTCCATGTCAGCCTTCTAAGTAGCTAAAACTACAGGCACCTACTATGCCCAGCTGATATTTTTCTTTTTTTGTATAGAAGTAATCTAACTGTGTTGCTCAGGCTGGTCTCAAACTCCTGGCCTCAAGCAATCCTCCTGCTTCAATTTCCCAAAGTACTGGGATTGTAGTCATGAGCCATTGTGTTTGGCCAAAATCAGCAAAAATTTCACCAATTGTTCAAGACCAAGGGTGAGCTAGCATGCCAGTTTTAAAAAAGGGGGGCTATCAGTCTGTCTTAGTCTATATAAGTTGTTAATAACAAAATGCCATCAATTAGGTAACTTATAAACTACAGAAATTTATTTCTCACACTTCTGGAGGTTTGGAAGTCCAAGATCAAGGTGCCATCAGGTCTGGTGTCCAGGAGCCCATTCCTCATGGATGGCAACTTCTTGCTACATTCTTACATGCTAAAGGGGTAAATGAGCTCCCTCCAGTCTCTTTTTTTATTGGCATTGATTTCATTCATGAGATCTCTTCCCTCATGACCTAATCTCCTTCCAAAGGCTCCACTTCCCTTAATACCTTGAGGGTTAAAATTTCAGCATATGAATTCGGTGTATGTATGGGGGTGTGCCTGGGGCATAGTCACTAGAAAGATCTTTCCTATTAGCCTTCATTGAGTTCTCATGAGGGCAGGGCAGAAGACTTGAGAGACCACCTTTCCCTGGAACACAGGCTTGAAGGAAGTGATATGTGGTTTCTAGGAAGAACCTCTTCCTCTCTTTCCTGTGAATAAAAGATCACTAAACCATTGAGAAGAGGGAGCAGATACTTCCACTCAAAGGGCACAAAGAACCATGGTGGTGGGAGAAAAATAGAAGAAAAAACATCTCTATCCCTGTGGGAGCACAGGGAAGCAATGTGGGCTCTGTATCCCATAGCAATACCTACCAGTGGTTTTGTATCACTATGAGAGGGCAGGAAATGCCTACCCAAGATAAATCACAGATGCAGTTCAGAGTTTGGGGGTCATGGGAAGGAGGTCAGAAATCCTGAAACTTTACCTCAAGTCCCAGGAACACAGGGCCTATCTAAGATTGAAACTGAGCCAGGAAAGAAGGAACTCCTCCTAACCAAGCCTAGCACTGAGTATCAAGCAATGGGAGTCTATAGCCAACAGTATAGCAGAACATGGAGAGAAGCCTCTTCTGAGGTGTAGGCATGTAGCAATAGCTAAGAGCTGAAGGTGGAGCACAAACTCTGGCACCCCACCTCCGAAACTAAACATGAAGCAATAGAAGCTTACTCCTGGAGAAATCTAAAGACTGTGGTGTCCTGAAAAGCAAAAAACTACAGCCCATTTTGGGGTGGGGGACAGAGTCTTACTCTGTTGCCCTGGGTGGAGTAGCTCACAGCAACCTCAAACTTTACGGCTCAAGTGATCCTCCTGCCTCAGCCTCCATAGTAGCTGGGACTATAGGCATGTACCATAATGCTGGATTATTTTTTTCTATTTTTAATAGAGATGAGGTCTTGCTCTAGCTCAGGCTGATCTTGAACTCCTGAGCACAAGCAATCCTCCTTCCTCAGCCCCCCAATGTGCTAAGATTGCAGGTGTGAGTACAACCCATTTTTAAGAAACAAGAGAATCAAAACATCTAGATACAGAGATAACAAAGGTGTTAGAATAATAAGTTAAGGACTTTAAGTAATTCTAACAATTATGTTAAAAAATCTATACTGGAAACTATAAGAAAAGGTTGAGTATAATTTAATCTCTAGTAAGAAAATTCCTTTGCCAGATTCATCAATAGACATGATTCAACTGAGAAAAGAATGAGTGAACTTGAAGATAAGTCAACAGAATGACCTGAACTGAAACGCAAAGGGAAAAAAAGAGTACATTTTAAAAAAAGGAGGATAAACACCCCAAAACTGTGGGATAATATTAAGTGGTCTAAAATATGTGTAATTGGAGTTTCAGAAGAGCATAAGGAGAGAATAAGGCAAAAGAAATATTTGAAGAGATAAATACTAAGATCTTTACAAAAATAATGAAAGACATTAACCACAAATCCACACTTAGAAAATTATTCACAGATGAATACTTCAAACAAATCAACAAATAAAAAATTGAATGAATGTTGAGACATCATAGTAATTAAAGGAAGATAATAATGAAGACAGCCAGAGAAAAAAGATGCTGTACAACTTTAAACAAACAAAAGAAAATTATAGTGAGCTTCTTGTTAGAAACTATGAATGCCCGAAGATAATAGACTGTAATCTTTAAAGGACTGGAAAAACAAAAACAAAAACAAATCATGGGCGGTGCCTGTGGTTCAAAAGGGTAGGGCACTGATCCCATATGCTGGAGATGGCAGGTTCAAACCCAGCCCCAGCAAAAAACAGCAAAACAAAAATAAAAACAAAAACAAATCACTTATCCAGAATTAGATAACCAGTGATAATATTTTTTAGTAGTTAAAAGTTAAAGAAAGACTTCTTCAAATAATAGTTTCACAAAAAATTTTAAACAAAGAATGAGAAAATCCATTGCCAATTAAGCTGCTCTATAAGAGATAAAAAGAAAGTTCTTCATGCAGGATATGCAAGATTAAGTTATCATATCAATATCTGAATATAAGGATTTATCAAAAAAGTGCCAATAATGTTAACAATAAAGTTAGTGGTAAAGTGCATTTTTAGCTTATTTTAGTTACTCTAAAAGATAATTGACACTTTAAAGCAAAAGTAGTAAAAGTATACTGTATTTTTATACAGGGTTTGTAATATATGTAAAAATGAAATGTAAGATGAAAAAATGAAAATTATACAAAGGAGGAACTGAAAATATACAGTTGTAAGTTTCTTTCATTGTATGTGAAGTAATAATATTATTTTCAAACAGACTATGATAGAAATGTATTGTATTGACATTGGGATAACCAGTAAAATTTTTAAGAAGAGGGTATAACTAATAAGTCTACTATGGGGAAAAATTTGAATGATAAAAAATACGCAACTAATCCAAATGGTTGCAGAAAAAGGAAAAAGAGCATGTGGGGAATGGAAACAAACTAAAAGAATACTATATTTAAATCTTACCCTGTCAACAGTTACTTTAAAAATTACATAAACACAGAGATTAAAGGCTGAGATTGTCACATTAGATAATAAGGCAAAACCTAATCATATTCTATCTATAAGAAACTACTTTAATATAAAACTGTGGATCTGTTAAAAGTAAAAGGATGGAAAAATACATATCATACAGTCATGAATTTGAAGAAAGTAACAATGTTAAAATCAGACAAAATAAACTAAAGAAATATCAAGAATGAGGAGGGGCACTTCACTTTAATAAAAGTGTCAATTCATGAAGAACACAAATCTATTTTAAATGTGTATTTGGAGCACAGTAGGAACTCAAAATACATGAAGGTGGCCTGGCATGGTGGCTTTTGAGTGGCATTCTAGCCCAGGCAATGGAGTGAGACTCTGTCTTAAAGCAAACAACAACAACAACAAAGCTTCCTCAAAATACATCAAGCAAAAATTGATAGAAATTGAAAAATCCATAGTTATACCTAAAGATGTCAACATACTTCTCTTAGTAATTAATGGATGAAGAGAAAATAACAAATATATGCAAGATGTAACAACACTATCAACCAATTTGACCTAATGTACATTGCACGTTCATCAAAGTAGACAATATTCTGGCTTTTGCTTGGGAAAATCTTCAATTCTCCCTCATGCTTGAAGTATAATTTTGCTGGATATATTATTCCAGGTTGGAAGGTTTTCCATCAGGACTTTGAAAGTACCATGCCATTCCCTCCAGACCTGTAAAATTTCTCCTGAGAAGTCTGCTGCCAGGTGTATTGAAACTCCTTTATATGTTATTTGCTTCTTTTCTTTTGCTGCTTTCAGGATCCTGTTTTATTATTGAATTTCAAGAGTTTAATTATTATATGCCCTGAGGTGGTCTTATTTGAGTTGATTCTGCTTGGTGTCCTATGACTTTCTTGTACCTAGATATTCATATCTTTCTTGGTTTGGAAGTTATATCTTCTTTAAGCCCATTAACTCTCAGATTTACCCTTTTGGGGCTATTTACCAGATTTTGTAGATATACTTCATTTTTTCATTATATTTTTGATTTTTGTCTCTGACTATGCATTTCATGTAGCATATCTTTAAACTTACTAATTATTTCTTTTGCTTAGTCATTTCTGCAGTTGAAAGACTTTGATGCATTTTTTAGTTTGTCAAAGTTTTCTGCTTCAGAATTTGTTTGATTTTTTTTTAATTATTTTAATCTGTTTGTTAAATTTAGGAATTCTAAATTTCTTTGCTGTGTAATTTGACATCCATTGGGCTTCCTCAAAATAGATGTTTTGAATTCCCTGCCTGAAAGTTCACATACCTCCATCATGCTAGGATTGGTCCCTGGTTCCTTATTTACTCTGTTTGGTGAGATCATGTTTTCCTGTATGTTCCTGATACTTGTGAACATTTGTCAGTGCATAGGCATTGAAGAGTTGAATATTTATTCCAGTCTTCACAGTCTGGGCTCATTTGTATCCATCATCCTTCTTGAGAGGGCTGATATTTTGGTTCTTGTGAATGTGCTGTTTTGTGTAGATCGTTGTTCAATTTGGTGTTTCTGCAAAGGGATGATCACTGGAGGGTTGTATTAGACCATCTTTCTCCCAAATAAAAAAATTTTATGTAATATCTTTTCCATTAGTTATATACCCAAACATCATCCTTCTTCCAAGCTTAGTAAACTTGACTAGTATTTGTGATGAGTTGCTAGAGGTTGAGTGACCAGCAGAGAGTGAGAAACTTCTGGGGCCTCAATCATAAGAGATCCCTCATACCTTCCCAATCATTTCCATCCATCTAAATTATTTTATTAAAAACAATAATTTTTACATCAATATAAAAAATGTCACTTTCACATGAAAACTATAAAAGAAGCAAATTAAATTCAAAGCATGTGAACTGAAGCCTATTCAGACATGAAAAAAGAAAGAAAACAGAAAATCACCAAAGAATAAAAGATAAATTGATTTAGAATTCAAAGATTGATCTCAAATTTAAGGATTTAATGCTAATGAAAATCCCAACTGAATTTTTTTTTCTTTCAAGAGGGGATGGGTACTTGATAAGCTGACATTAAAATTTACATGGAAATGTAAAGGGCCTCACATAGGCATGACACAAAAACAAAGTGAGAATATAATAATCTCTACTGGATATCAAGACCTTATAAAAGCTGTATTAGCTGAGTGCATATGAAACTAATATAAGAATTGATAAATTGGTCAATGAAATAAAATTAAGAGCCTAAAGTCAATCCTATCATTTGTGAATCCTTAATTTATGACAAAGCTGACACTGTATAATAATAGGAATGAGATATCAAAACTGCTAGGAAAAATTACATATTCTCCCTTAAAAGAATACATTTGGCCCTTACTTCATACTACACACAAGACTAATTTTAGACCTGCATATTAAAGGCAAAAGAGTAAATCTTTAGACCTAATATCTAAGATTCTTTCATGATCTGTAAGTAAGGAAGCAGTACTAAAAAATATTTCTTTGAGATCTGATAAGAAGAGATCACTTTGGCCAAGGTAATTCAGAAAGTTTTTTGAAGAAGATGCAGGTTGAGCTGGGCCTTGAAGAATGGG
>CAUYQV010136578.1:0-14658 GCA_963574575.1 Galagoides demidoff | reverse complement strand
AGAGAAGTACACTATTTTTTTAAAATATTCCTTTTTTTTTTTTTTGAGACAGAGCCTCAAGCTATCCCCCTGGGTAGAGTGCCATGGCATCACAGCTCATAGCAACCTCCAACTCCTGGGCTCACGCGAGTCTCCTGCCTCAACCTCCCAAGTAGCTGGGACCACAGGCGCCCGCCACAATGCCCGGCCATTTTTTGGTTGCAGCCATCATTGTTGTTTGGCGGGCCTGGGCTGGGGATTTGAACCCGCCACCTTAGGTGTATGTGGCTGGCACCTTAGCCGATTGAGCCACAGGTGGCTTTGCATTTGGAGAATATCACTGGTCAGAATATAGTAATCTCATAAATCTCAATTACTCTATGGCCCTCAGAAATTCTATCTCTTCTCAGGGACATCTAGCAAAGGCTTCTTTTATTTCTTTTTTTCTTCCTGCCTAGCAGTGAAGGGCAGCCTGGGCATGGTCTTTGTTTTAAAAAGGTGATATTCCCTTTTATTGTTCCATTTCTGCTTTTTTGATGTTATAATTTCTCTATTACTTATTTGCCTTGTTTCATTTATTATTCTAAACTTGTAAATAAATGAAATCTAAGATAGTAAAGCTTGTGTGTAATTTAATTTCAGCTAAATATAAAAGCTCAGATTTTAGCATGGCACTCTCAAAGATAAGTCATTAATAGGTCCATTAAGTGTTACTTTTTTCATATAATTAGGGTCTTATTCTTTCATTCATTTAGTATATTTATTCTTTTTTAATTTCAATACTTTTGAAACAAATTTTAATTGTTCAGTTTCTAGATCACAAACATTAAATAATGTTGCTCACGTACCTAGAGTAAAAACAAATGTCTTCTATTTTTATATATATTTGGCTAATAACATTATTTCCTTGCTTACTTCTGTTTTCCCTTTTATAAATAACTTTGTTCCAATATTCTCATTAAATTTTAGATAAATGCTTTCACCTAATCTGTTAAGAGGATTGTTAACCTCAAATAAGAAATCAAAGCTTCAGGTGCCATCTGTGGCTCAGTGGGCAGGGCGCCGGCCCCATGTACCCGAGGGTGGTGGCTTCAAACCCAACTCCGGACAAACTGCAGCAAAAAAAATAGGTGCTATGGCAGGTGCCTTTAGTCCCAGCTACTTGGGAGGCTGAGGCAAGAGAATCCTGTAAGCCCAAGAAGTTGGAGGTTGCTGTGAGCTGTGACGGCACAGCACTCTACTGAGGGTTAATAAGTGAAATTCTGTCTCAAAAAAAAAAAAAAAGAAAAGAAAAGAAAAAGAAAGAAAGCTTCACTGGTACTTGTGTCAGGCGAATTTCCCTCCCTTTCTCCTTTCCTTCCCTCCCCTCTCCTCCCCTCACTTTCTGTTCCCTTTATTTGGCCTACAGTAGAATCCTATTACAAAGCAAAGCAAATGCATTGGAACATACCAGGAGTTCAGTAAATATTTAATGAATAAATGAATATTATGTCAGAGAAAAGAAGCAATAATATTCCTCTTAGTCTGTTTTTTCATTTGCAGTATTTAAGGAAATGGTGGAAATTTAAAATATATAGAGTTATCTGTTCCCAACTATGGTGGAATTGTTTGGTGTAGACAAGTTCATGCCAAGAATAAGTAGAGAGGGTGGCACATGTGGCCCAAAGGAGTAGGGCGCCGGCCTCATGTGCTGGAGGTGGTGGGTTCAAACCTAACCCTGCCAACAATTGCAAAAAAAAAAAAAAAAAAAAAAGAAAAATAAATAAATTAATTAATTTAAAAAAAGAATAAGTAGAGAAAGGTAAATTAAAAACCAATCCAAACAAATGTTTGTTTGATGGTATTGGAGAGACAGTGAGGAGACTGTGAACTCTCCTTGACACGCTAATTTTTTGTCTCTGAGTGCCTGCAGATTGTTCAACATTCAGCTTTGCTTTAGTGGCCTGTGTTTTATGTTGCAGAGACTTGAGCCTTGAGCAGATTAGTACTTCACTAACTATTGTTTGGGGGAATCCCCTGAAAAACAATGGGATCGTATCTTACACCTTCCCTTTGCCATCAGGGCCCTGCACTTTTTGGCTGGTTGGTGTGCCCTGTTGTATCTTGTTTTCTCCTGCGTGGACATGGACTTTCATTTTTATTTGCCTCTTTCTGCACTGGAGAAGGGGTTAATTTTTTTGCCCCCACCCCTTAGTTCTTCAAATGATTATGAACATTTGATTCTTAATCATTCAGTGAATATAAGCCTTTATTTACATTCAGTTTAAATACTGTGTATACACTGAACATATACTGTATATATTTGATTTCATTAGTTATCAGGAATATATGAATTAAAGTTACTACTATACACTAAAAGTGATGACTATGGTAGGCGAAATTCCAAGATGACATGTACCTCCGGCCATTGTTTAAATCCATTTACTGGGAGAACGAAAGGATGTCATCACTGTGATTCTGCTACATTAGGTGGCAAAAGAGAATTCTCAGATATCATTAAGGTTATCAAACAGTTGATACTGAGTTAATCAAAAGGAGATAACTCAGGTGGCCTTAACCTAATCACTGAGTCTTTTAAAACCAGAGAGTTTTTTCCTCCCCTTGGCCACAATTGGTAGCAGAAAAATAAAAACTCAGATTTAAAATATGAGAGGGCTTCAATGTGAAGGATGCTCACTTCTGCAGAGATGGCTGTACCATGACCCTAGTATCTCGGAGTGGTCCCTAGCCGACAGCCAGGACAGTGAACAGACCTGAGTCATACTGCTGGAAGGAAGTAAATTGGACTAACAACCTGAATCTCACTTTAGAAGTGGATTCTTTTTTTTAATTTTATTATTAAATGATAGCTGTATACATTAATGCAAACATGGGGCACAGTGCAGTGTTTTCATATACAATTTGAAATATTTTCATCAAACTGGTTAACATAGACTTTTTTGTCATTTACTTAGTTATTGTGTTAAAACATTTATACTCTAGCTTTAGAAAAGTTCACCTGTACCCTTGTTAAACAGACCATATAGGTGATCTTTCCAGTCACCCTCCCACCATCCATCTGCCCTTAGGTGGCACCTGTGGCTCAAAGGAGTAGGGTGCTGGCCCCGTATGCTGCAGGTGGCAGGTTCAAACTCTGCCCCAGCCAAAAAACTGCAGAAGTGGATTCTTAATACAGATGCACTAGGTAAGAGCCTGGTCTGGCCAACACAGTGAGGTTGACCTTGGAAGACTCTAATCAGAGAACCCAATTGAACAACCTGGACTGCTGATCTGCAAAACTGCATGGTAAAAGTGGCAATACTGAATATTACTGTGGTTATAAAACAACTGAAATTCTCTGTTGTTGGTAACAAAAATTAATAGAGTTAAAACAGTTCAGAATACTGTTTGGCAGTATCTACCAAAGCACACCATACAACTTATGAACTTATTTTAGGGACAGTTTTCTAGATAGTTTTCTAATATAAATATATTTATGCACCTATGAGAAAATTACAAGAATATTTATAGACATTTGAAATAACCCAAACTGGAAATGACCTGTGTCCATTAGCAATGAAATATATAAATGGATTGTGGTATGTTAATCCAGCTGAAAGCTATGAATGAAATAATTCACACATGAAGGAATAGGCTCTCAAAAGAGTCTGATCACATTGGTGTATAAAGGTCAAAAACAGGGAAAAATTATCTAAATCAATACATATGATAATAGTGGTGAAGCTTTGAAGCTACCACAGCATTCTTGCAGGGGCACCAGAGGGGTTCTGGAGTCCTGGGAATGCACTATTCCTTGATCTTCATACTCATTCAGTGGGTGTGTTCATGTGGCAAAGCTTTCATTTTACTGTAAATGTATAGCTTTCATACTTTTCATTCTTTAATGACAAGCTTTTTTAAACAGGGACTGTAAAGTGCTTCTGCTGTGGGCTTAAAAGAAGAAACATTCCCCAGGGTCATATAGCTCATGAGTGTGAGTGGAAAGACTGGACTGGAAAGTGATATTTCTAAGGATCATTTAAAAGTTAACACTTACATTGAATTATATCTTTTATTTGACTGAAAATAGAAAAGTAACAAAGAATAAGTAAGGATATCCCATAAATAATTTTGACATGTACAGTCGATTTTTTTTTTTTTTAACAAAACAGTTTGCCGGGAGGATTCCTATCATTCTGTCGTGTCCTGTGCTGCTGTAGTTCTCACTCCTGTGGAACCAACGGTAGAAATGAAGAGAGAAGAACCAAAACGTCCTGAGCCTTCCAAACAGTGAGTTTTCCATTTAATCTTTCAGGGCCTTGTAAAATCAGTTGGATAACTGATCAGAATTATACTGGTCAGAAATTACCAGATATAATGAATGTGCTAACATTAATTGAAAAGGAGCATACATTTTTTACATTAAAAATAAATCTATTTTATGTGATCACAGTGACTAACTGCTGTGTCTCATCATTTCATGTGTTGAACCATCCTCCATTGAAGTTTCATTTTGTCACCTTACCTTAAGGACATGGGTGAATAGCCTCATGTACTTTATTTCCTGAACACCATGATTGTTGATATACTATTTTTGGATTACGTACCATCTAGTTTTAGGCTTTAATAGTCTAAAATAGAATCAGTGCTTAATATAAATTTTTCCTCTTAAAGTTGGTTTGCATTTTTATAAGGAATATGTTATTATTTTAAACTATTTGTATTAAATTACCACCGATTAAAACTTTACACTGTTTAATGTTTCCATATTTGGCCATTTATACGATTCAGGCTTTCATTTAAATTTAAATTTGATCTTATATTAAATAAATTATAAAGTTCTAGTCTTATAATGGCCAAAAAGACTTAAAAAGATAAGATACATAGACTCGAAGCATGAGATAAACTATGATTATTTCTAGTTACATATGATATAAATGAATAGGAAAATCTCCTGATGATATTTCATAGAAAACAGTACCATGACTGCTGTAAGGTCTCAGATTGTGAACTGTATGATGTGTTACTAAAGATTGTGCTCCAACCAACACATGAGCTAAGTGGGAGATACCTTGATGTCCCTACTAATTTTTTTTAGGGGCAAGATTTTTTTTTAATTTTATTTTTTATTTGTTAGGGTACATTCTCCATTGTATTGTATTTTCTTTTTGGCATGTCTTTCTATTGTATAATAACCTCTCAAAGACGGAGTTTCCTGGAACATGATCCTGCTTGTTAGTTCTTGTGAAATCATAAGAAAAACCCTTCATGTTATGTTCAATAATGTTGATTTTATTAAATTTAAATGAAGCAATGTATATATTAACATTTGATTGCATGAAGATATTCAGTTCTTGTTACAGAGGAGAGAAACTCTAACCAATTCAAAAAGTAATGATTATAATTCAGGGTCAATACAATCTTAAAGTGAAAACAATTTAACTGCTCTTAATACACTCTAATTTATAGGCGCCAAAAGCTGTCTTTGTCTAATAGAAGGGAAATTACATCTGTTTGTCAATTGAATTATATTAGAAAGCTCAAATGTATTTCCCTGCTACATCTGTGTAAAACTTTCCTCATCCATTAACTGGGGTGATATCTCCACCCTTACTGTGGCATGTGAAATGATGTCAGTAAAGGATATAAAATCTAATAGTTTATAAAATGCTAATTATGCTGCCCCTTCCATAGATTCAATTACTAACATACAGTTAACTTACAGATAGATATTTTTATCCTGAAGGTGTTTCTGAATGCAAGTCTAACATTTAAACTTATTGATCAGATTTAGAATCTCTGCAGGTTATGTGTCCCTTGTCTGAAATGTTTCAGACCAGAAATGTTTTAGATTTCAAATTTTTTTCATATTGTATAATATTTGCTTTATGTCAGTTAAGCTTCCCAAATCAGAAAATCTGAAATTAGAAATACCCGATGAGTATGTCCTTTTTTTTTGCAGTTTTTGGCCGGGGCTGGGTTTGAACCGCCACCTCCCCAGTATATGGGGCCAGTACCTTGCTCCTTTGAGCTACAGGCACCACCCATGATTATGTCCTTTGATCCTCATGTTGACACTCAAAAAGTTTTGGATTTTTAGGTGTTTCAGTTTTCAGAAACTCAGATTTGGGATCCTCAACTTGTATGTGTAAAACCAATTGAAAGTCTCATTGCCCCCTTAAATTTTCTGTTCTTTCTAACTTCCATATTTAAGTAAGGCTACTGTCATTTTTCTTTTCTTAAAATCTTATTATGTTTCCTTCCTCACATCTCATATTCAATTCATTATCAATTACTTGATTAATGTCTCCGTTATATTTTAAACATCTCATGTTTTAAATTCTTCTAATATATCTTTGGTTACGATCTTAATGATGTCATCTATCAAATGGAAATTACATATGCCATATGTACGTCACACTGTTATTTTGAGAATTAAATGATAGGTGTGACTATATTATTTAGAACACAAGATAAATGCAAAGACAGTGATTAACTCAAAACACTTTCTTTTGCCAATGAGAAAATTCTACTGCAAACTGGTTTAAGAACAATTAGGAGTGGTGGTAGTTACTGGTCCATGCAATCAGCAATATGTAAAGGTAGAAATTTCTTTAAATATAGTTGGGTCTGGTTCTCATAAAATTTCACTGAGAGTCCTTCTCTCTATCTGCATCTCTTTGCTCTGCTCTTGTGACTGGAGTTTTTGTTTCCTTGGAGGTTCCTTAGTGGTGACATTGGTGCTTTCAGCAACAACTGGGATGGATTTTTATATTTTCAGTATATTCAGTGGAAAGAGATCACGTCTAATTTCTCTTTAATCAAATTTTAAAAAGTCATTGGCTTTGACGAGCTCAGTTTGTTGGACATCACCATTCTGAAGCAACTGCTGAATCCACAATGACTAGAACCAGATCACATGATGAGCTCTGAAGCAGAGTGTAGTTTGTAAGGAAACGTGATTCCACATTTGACAGATTGATGATATTGGTAAAAGAAGACAGAGATAGACAATAAGAAGTCCAAAGAATGGATATATATATATATATATAGGTAGGAATATCATCATCATTCATTTTAAAAGTCAGAGTTCTTTATTATTCTTAAGTTATAGATATTAAAGTAGTATAGTAAAGCAACATATATATATAGTCTTTATATATATATATATATATATATATCTTCTCTTTTATTTTAAATGATTTTCTCCTACTTAATTTTATTTCCTGTTATTTCACCTGATTGTGCGATGGAAAGGAAGTATAACTTTATGGTTTTGAATCCAGCCCATGGGTAATTTTGTTTCTTATTAAACTTTCTTAGCTGTAATTTGTTTGTTTCTTTTTAATGTGAGAGTTACTGTATCAACCTCAGGGTACATTGCTTGAACCATCAGGAGGAAGCTGAATATAAATGTTGTAAATTTTTTACAAAGCTGTATTAGTTAAATAGCCACATCACATTTTCATTAATGGAGTTACCAAAATACGGTATTCTGTTAGGTTTTTGTATTTTGGATATTCCATAAGTAAAAATGGTAGACATAAAATTATGCTAGTTGTTGAGACGTTGTCTTTGGATACCTACTATTTCCTTTAAATTGATGATGTAATTATGTCTTTATGCAAATTTTCTCCTTTAATTTTATACGGTTCATATATAAATTCATAAACCAGTGAATCTTTGATACATGACTCATAGGGTCATTCGATTCAGAGCTCAGCAGGTCTCTTGCTAAGAATAACTAGAATAATCATCTCATTATATGAGCTTCAGAATATCTAAGATTATACATAAAAAAGAAAATGTAAGGCCATATGTTTTGGAGATGTTAGAATTGAGGTAAAGAGATAAAACATGCACCTAAAAAGTTAAATCACAGCATAAATGCCACATATACTATTTCTCTAGTGTGAGGTACTGATTTTGGTTAGGCATATGACTGTCTAAAGTGGGATCAGATTTATTGAAATATCAATGGGACTTATGAAAATAAATTTAGAATACTGGTTTTAATTATATTATATTGATATATAATTATATCATTTTAGAAAGTTAATAACCTTTTGTGACTGAAAATTTGTATTACCTAATCAACTTTTAGTCGTATTCTGATGACAGGTACTTATTTTAATCTTGAAAGTTTACTATTGACTATTCTAATTTACTTCTCAGTTTCTAGACATACACAATAAGGAGAAATAATAATGGGGAATTCCTATTCAAAATAAACTGTAAATTTTTCAGCACAGCAAGTGATAGGGAAAAACTAAATCCTGGGAAAAACTAAATCCTTTAGGAAGGAAAGCTACATTTTGTTCATTACAAAGTGGGAGAAAGAGCTTTCCTCTTGTTGTTACATCTAAAATTCATCTTAATTCAGGAAACCAAAGGCAAGAGTTTAGTTCACTTTTCAGTCTTATCTGATATGTAGCTCAGAATACCATGGAAAGGATAAACTTACTAAAAAACTAAAAAAAAATCTATGTAATCCAAAAGGAGTATACAGTTTTCAAATACTTGGTAATAAGCATAGAATCCTTGGGTCCTTACTTTGAGTGTGAAAGTGTATACATTTGTGCAAATCTCACTCTTAAAAGTATGCCCAAATATCTGACCACATTCACCATGTTATTTAAAACTATAAATGTCATGGGCAGCACCTGTGGCTCAAAGGAGTGGGGCGCTGGCCCCATATGCCAGAGGTGGTGGGTTCAAACCCAGCCCCAGCAAAAAACAAACAAAAAAAAAACAACTGCAACATAAACAAAAACTATAAACGTCTTAAATCAGGTGTAAATGAGTACTATTTATGGGGTTTTAATGTAGCAGTAGAGGTCAGGGAAACTTCCCTGGGGAAGAGACTCTTGAAGTAAGATTGGAAGGATATTAGATATTAGTTAAGTCAGTGAAAAAGCCATGGAAGAACATTCTAGCAAATGGAAGGGCTTGTTAAAGTACTCTGGGATGGGTGGGAACAGGGAGAAATGGAAAGATCTGCGGGGAGGAAACAAATTCATGTGATATGGTCAAATTTGCCTTTCAAGACCTTTTTCCTTGTTTGTTAGAGAGACAATTTGCCTGTGTGGGGAGCAGTATGAGATGGCAGCCCGCTTGGGAGGGCCAAATTGTTGGCATTTCTCCCCAAATCCTGGTTGAGTGACCTCACATTAAAAGTTTGAAATCAGCCACAGGGTGGGGGTGGGTGGGTGTATTTATACTATAGAAGTTGGCAAATTCTATAAATAAAGACATTCCCCCTCTTCCAGGGAGCTAGTTGTTAACTATTGATAAAGACATCACTAAATGGAGGACAGATTTTCTGGCTCCAGGGACACCATTTTGGTGGTTATTGACAGGACAGTAGCTGGGACTAGGGTGCTGGCATCAGTACTGATGAGATATGAAAAGAGAACTAAGTCAATATATATTTAGCATCCTTGGCAAATTATGGTTATTAAACCAATAGCTTATATTACTAAGTACTTACAATAAGGATGACGCTGAGATAGAATCTGTATTATTAGTTGTAATTATGATAAAATGTGTAAGATGGGGCAATCTTAACATATTATCTTGAATTAGTAACACTATAATGAATCAGGAGTCTTGATATTCTTTTAATTTATGTTGAGTGTTATCTGTGGAACTAATACATGGGAAATACACATGCACACATATGAATGCACTTGGCCTAAAATTCCTTTATGAATCTCTATCACTGACTCTTATTGAACATAGGTAAATTTTTGCACACAATATAAGTCAATTCCACTTAGTTTTTATATAAAGTCTTATGATTCTTCCCTAATAATTCTCCTTCATTTACTCTCCACTTGGTGCCTTCGAACTCCTCCATTAAAAAAAAAAAAAAAAAGTGATCCTGAGGCATGGCCACAGTACACATCCAAAGCGGTTCTGCTTGTGAAACAGCCTCTTCCTGTTTTCAAAAGAAACAGAACCCGTTTCAGGACTTTGGTCAGTTCAGTGGTGGAAGCAGCTGTCAGAGGAGATAGGTGGAGTCTCTTCTGCAGCTTTTGGAAGAGGTTTCAATTGGGAAAAGGAACTTTCTAACCACAAGCCAAGTAGGGCATTTTTAAAAGACTCATTCAGAGTTTCAGATGTGCGCTAATGCTATTGGAAGCGCAAGACCGATATTGATTTTTGCCTGAGAACCTGAAGCAGACCCGCCCCGAAAATCTAGAGGGTGATGAAAAACTTGCCAGTGTAAAAGCAGCACCGTCTTGAACTCTACAGCTGCTGTTAAAGGGCTGCAGTGCGTTTGTGAAGAGAATGAAGAGCCCTGGGAAAGAGAGGCAAGGAATTATCCACCCATGACAAGGGAGCTGCCAGGATGCTTGCCCAGAGGGAGACCTCAGAAGAGACACCTTCATGTCCGTTTGCTGGACTCTGAAGCCAGGCAAACTCCCTTTAAAACTCCTTTGATCACCTGAGTGCCTTCCCCTCCCCTTTCACCCTGGTGGCAAGAATACATTTATCATAAGGCTGAGGAAGCTTAATTCTCAGGACTTTCACCTGCACTGGGCCCCACATGCTGCCTTAGAAGGGATACTGGCTTTTTTTTTTTTTTTCTATTTTACTGTATTACTTTTCCTTAAAAAAAAAAAAAAACCCCTTCATATTTTGTAAATTTCAGGCCTCACAAAGCTTGAATCTGTTCCTTTCTACCACTGCCCTAAGTCTGGGCAGTCAGGATTCTTGTGCTCTGTGCACGAGAGGACCGGGTTACATTCCTTCTCTACCTGCACCCCTTCCTACAATACAATGGTTCCGAAAGCCAACAGCTCCCAGCAGCCAGGAACCTAAGTTTGCAGCACCCACTGTGCTAGGAATTCCCTATTTAATTGTCACTCGGTGCTCTCCTCTGTGAGAACAACCCACAGCTGCCCTGCTACAAAGGAAAGCTGATCACCTTAGTGGTGGATAGAGACTCCAGGAGCAGCTGGAATTTATTCTTGAGCTGGCCAGGTCCTGGATATGTGGAAGGTTCAGGGTGAGAAGGAAAGGGAAGCAGGATAGACGTCTTGTCAGCTAAGCTATCTCAGTGGACACCCCTGTGGGGTAATCCCTGCCATTATCCTTTTGTGTTTAATATTGTTGCTATTCAACTATTCAACTTATTGGAAGACGTGGGCTCATCATTTATTGGTTGATAATTTTTTTTAAAGACTTAAGAAGGACAATTGTTTTCTTATGTCGGATGTTACTTAGGAACAGTGGGTTATAATACCAAATATAAAATTGTTTTAAATTCCAGAAAAATTGTCCCCCTTCCTTGTCAGCATCATCATTTTACCTTTCATTGTCATTTTTACTCCTTAGTGGATTAGAATATTTAGTCCCTTGCCCAGCCAGCCTATTAAGTCAGGGAATTGTGTTGTAATGTTTACATTTAGTTTGGTGATGCTTGTTGGTACGTTGAGCACACAAATGCCATTTTTCCAAGGAGTTAGGACAACCTGATAAGATGCCAGAAGTGTTTGAGTTCACCAGTGCAGTACAGTACGATTGTATTCTTTATCGTGTACTGTAAATGCAAACGTGTCAGATGACCGAAAGTAACTGCAGGAGAATCACCGTGTTGTGAGAGCAGCTCTTCTCTACAGATACAAGGCGTGTTGCCCACTTGGAACTGTCCCTGCTAGCACCGTCAGGTGGAGAAATTCTGTTTTCCAATAAAATAAACATGTCATATGAATATATCTTATAACTTAGATGGTAGCATATGTCTTCTAACAAAACTATAAACAAATGCTGTATTACCCAATATTAACTTTGTACTTTTCCCTTTCTAGAGAAGACTGATTGGTAGAAAAGGCAAAAACTCTGAAATCTACAGATCTGTGTATCATCTCTAAATAGCACGCCAATGACATGAAGCAAATATTAATCTTATAGAAATCAAATACCCTTAGGTATAAAATCAGAGCAATAGCACTTATTTTGTAAGGTTGTTTTACGTGTTCAATTTTTCATGTAAAGCAGGTAGAATCCTACTGAGCACTGCGGGGGCCAAGGCCCTGTCCCTTCAAAGATTCCCTGAAAAATTACTGGCATGGGGCAGATTGGTTAATAAGAGAAAAGGCATACGTTTGTTTAACTCATACACATGGAAGCCTCCAGAACGAAGACCCAAAGACACTGAGGAAGTTGTCTATTTTTCTATTTGAGGTATGGGCAGCTGTGTGGGTATATGATTGGAGGGGTGACCCTGCAAGGCCTGTCCATCTAGACTCCTCTTGGCCTCTCTGAGCAGTACTGCTTCTGGGGCAGGACCCACTCTGGAATGGGGTCTCATGACCATGCCAAACTTAATAGGTCAGATAATGTTGTTGAGCAAGTTATGCAAACACTATTTTTAAGGTTTATGACTGCCTTTCAAGAAAAAGGGTTCTGGTTTCTCCACCCTTCCTGGGGGAAGAAGGATTCTCGTTTCTGTGGCTTGCCTTTAGACAGAAACAGGGGACGGGAGAAGGGCAGAGAAAAACTTTTATTTCTGAGGCTACTTTGAGGCCTTCATATTGGGGTACTGTTTTCTGAGTACCAAAAGCACAAAGATTAAAAACAACAAAGAGTAACAGATTTAATATCTCTTGTATGAGGAAGCTGGGCACAAGAACAGGTGATAAGGTCTATAAAAATACATGTTGTTTTGAAGAATTTATGATTTTAGGTATATCTTCAAATTTGTCTACTTGTAGTCAATGATTATCTACCCATCTTTTAAATTATTATCTTTTTTCATCTACTATGTTTGGTCCTTTTTATAGGAAATATTACTCTATTGTTTTTGTATCTTCAGTAATATTTAGAGTAATAATAACTGGCAAGTACTCTAAAAATACCTGATAATTGATTATTATTTACTTTTGAGAGAAAATGTGATTTCTTTGATTTAGAAGGTAGAACCATCTGTGACGACAGTTGGCTGTCACTATCAAAATTAAAAATTTGTCACTATCAAATTTTTAAAAATTAAATTTGATTTATGCATATCTACTGTGAATATTTTGATATTAACATATAGTATAATGTCCGTAGTTGAACACTTCCCTATCTACACTGACCACCTCCTTAAGTTGACCTATTTTTCATACACTGGACATGTACCTCATGTACATATGACTACAATCAGTCTAGTTCCTTATGACCACCTCTGCATGTTGATCCATTTGTTACTGTCCCTGGGGTGGTCCACTTACAAATGATCTGTTGTATTTTATATGAAAGTAAATTAATATTTTAAGATGTCATATGAAATTCAAACAGTAATTTGGTCATACAGTGTTGAAAGATCTGGAACCTAGGAGTTTGAAAGCTTGACCCTCCAGCCTCGGGACTTGGCCAGGCTCTTTGTTTTTTCTGAATCTGAGTTACCTGTAATACAAACATTAGCGACTCAGAGAATTCTAAGGAGTAAAAGTCTTGGAATGCAGGTTATAAGATGTGAAGGAACATGATTGATGGAAAAGTCAAGGTACTTATATTTCAAGATATTCAGGAGTACAAATGTTCTTGTTACCTGAGTTGTTTCTGTACAGTTTGAGTCGAGTTGTACGTGTGCCCCTCACTTGATGCTTTCTGTCAATCTTATTTTAAGACTCCTGTGCTGAGCACAAAATTTTATATATATAGGCATTGAAAAATAATCTGTATAATTATTTTTTAAAATTATAAATGCATTGTTTAAAATTGTACATTTGTTTGTTCAATAATATTTATATAATTCATGTTAGGTGTCATGTCCTGTCCTCAGCTTTACAAATACGAACTCAGTTCTCCCAACAACATAATGTGCCATTATTATCCCTAAGTTGCAGCTCTGGAAAAAAAGAAATGTACTAAAGATTAAGTAACTTCTCCAAGATTAATGCTTTTAAAAAATAAGAAATTCTTCTTTTTTTAACTTACTTTAAATACTAAATTTAGGATTAGACATACCATGCAATCATTCTTTTTTAACCTACACAGTTCTTTTTGTAGGCTTTTTATAACCTAAAAAAAGAATGTCATTTTAAACCAATAATGTCAAAGATGCTTAGCATTTGCTTATCAACAGAATACATTGTAGAATTTAAGTAACAAGATTCTTAGCTCTCGATTATCACAATCAATCAGTACCTCTTCAATTATGCGTATTTTTCTTCTCTAATGAGCTAGGAGGTAAAGAAAACCATTTTTTTCATGCCTTTGTCCTACTTAGCATCCTTCACTTTATTAGCTACTTTTTAAAGAATTTTTTGTTGGTTTCTTTCTCTTTTTTTTACATTTCTTTGGAAAATAACCTTTTATGCTCATGTCAATAAGCCTAAAATTACACATTTTGTCAGGGAATAAAGACACACATACGAATTTAGAGAACTGTTAGAAGAGGCAAAAAATAAACAGGTTTTCTTCCCACCCAGTGTATCCATTCTAAATGTCACATACATATTAGATGTTATAATACAGTACACCAAAATATAGTATCATTACATGCATTTAGATATATTATCGTGACTTCTACTTTTTTACAGAATACAATTTACTATTTTCCTTGTAATTTGGGACCAGAAATAATGACATGTGCATGGTGTAAAAGTCATAATGAAGAATTATAAGGAAGATATGTACAAAGATAGATTATGGTATAAGGATGGATTTTATGACAGCCAATGGATGCAATGGGCTTTTTGTTAC